>JAOXYI010084838.1:0-12313 GCA_028566495.1 Lithophaga antillarum | reverse complement strand
CACCCCCAAACCACTTGCCCCCAAAAACGACTGCAAACCCACCATGGACACCTGCAGCATCAGAATATAATTTCAGTTAGTCAGACGAAACCCAATTTTTATATAAAAAACAAGACTTCCCACTAAAATGTAAAATGAACTCGTACCAAGCTATTAAGTCGGCCCTAGCTTCTGAATTCAATTTTATCTTCTGGAAGGCGAGCCATCATAACAGTTGAATCTATTTCTATGCCATAGATTGTAATGCATGTTGTGAGTTGTTTTTTTTTTTTTTCGGACTTAATAGGGACACCAACAATTTCCGCTAGGGATAAAAACGTATTCAGAGCACGTGCACATTCGTTTGAGTTTGCTTTTCCTACAAAGAAGAAGTCATCAAGGAGATGAGACTCACCCTGAATGTTAAACCTTTCATTTAAGATCCATTGGAGGGCTGTTCAAAAGCTTTCAAACAACTGACAAGAAGATGAAGCTCCCATAGGGAGTGCCATATCGAAATAATATTTCCCATTCCAGTGAAACCCCAATAGATGGTAGTCAGCTGGGTGTATAGGAATCAATCGAAATGCATCTTCGATGTCGGTCCTGCTCATGAGACAATTAAATCCATAAGACTGTACAAGTTCTATAATTGTTTCTATGTTTTGGTAAGAAACTGAAGTGAATTCGTTTGTAATGTAAGAATTTACAGCTTTACCCTTTGGGAAAGAAAGATCATGAATTAGGCGATACTACCCTGTTTCTTTCTTCGGCACCAAACCTAAGGGCGATGAGATAAAATTTTCTAAAGGAGGATTTTCAAAGGGACCCTTAATTCTGCCATGTGAAATTTCTTCTGACAATTTTAATGTTATCTCTTGTACTTCTATGATTCCTAGGAAAAATTTGTCTCTCTTCTGTAATGGAAGAATTGATTCTAAAACCAAAAGTGAAACCTGATATAAGATTTTTCTTTAATTTTGAGTCATACCGCTTCAAAAGATTATCCAACTTGTTTGCCCTTATTGGTGTTGGCAGGTTTTTATTGCCAGTCCACTCTTTACAAGTGGTTGTGGCATAGGTCTTTCCACAACCAACACACTGGTGCTTAAGTTTGCAGAATTTGTTTGAACATTCCTCTACCTTACAGTAGGAGCAGCAGGGGAAAATGCTGTAGACTGCTGGACCCGTCTCTGAAAGGGAGAATTATTAATGCCTTGTTTGATTTCTGAATGGGCACTCTGTTCAGTCTGACTTGGTTTAAACTGCTGGTAATAAGCAGTTCTCCACAAGTCATCATTAACAACTGCCCAATCAAATTTCATAAGCTTGCAAACTCTCCTGAAAACTTCATCATATGATTTGGCAGTTTTAAACCCGAACTGTTTTGACATGAGTTTGATATTGGAACCATACTTGTTCAAAGATAAAACTGAATTTGAATGTTTCAAAAAATAAATTGATATAAAAATATCAAACGCTTCTGTCCACTGATGAATGGTCAGAAGTTCTTTACGTTTTGCATTTTTTGATATTGTGATTCCTATATAAAATATCATCATCAATATCTGCATTAAAATTTGGTAGTAAAGTATAAAAATCTACAAAATTATCATTCCAAATCTTTTGTTTTGTGGCATCTGACACATGAAAACCTAAAGGTAGTGTATTGCTTAACATATACATATATATTTTGCTGTTGCTCCCATTATGTCATTGGCAATACCTAAATCTGTAAATTCAACTTCTTGTGCTGCTGCATCTGTACTGTTTTTGCTCGCTGGGTGCATTACGGAGTTGTTAATAGACAGGAGAGCTGAATCAGATGTCACTGGGGGTGTCAACTGAGCAAGTTCGTTTCGTTGAACGGAAGCCCTATGCACAGACGCAATGTTTTGAAGATGAAGATTGGCATCATTAACTAAATGATTAACTGTTGAGTTAGATCTCTAATGATAAACTGGGCAAAGGTTGCTGTTTGGCATTGTTCTCTGGTTGAAGTGTGTTTGAAAAAATATCAGTCAAAGTCTGGCTGTTCATGGGTTGGTCTTTCTTAGACGCAATAATCAGTCCTGAATCCTGTAATTGCTGCATCAAGTTTTTTGCTATATCTGCGGCAGAGGGAACACTTGGAGAAGCGTTTGTTCTTGGCGGATAAATTTCATAATTATTGGTATCAGTAGTCTGTGAATGCTGCCTTCGGTTTACAGTGTGTCAATGCAGAACAGGTTGAGTTGCTTCATCTGGTACTGAAATGTCTTGTAAACTTGTGTTACTTCCATTGGTTGGAGAGCGAATACTACCAGCCTGTCTACGTTTTTTACTTTTGCCTGTCTGATGATTCAGCAAATCTGATTGAATGATTGCATCTGGCTCGGTATTGTTCTCCTCAATTTCATGCCTCTCTTAAATCAACTGGAGCAGCTCGTCTCCGTAATCTTGGTCTTTGCTTTGCCTTCGGCATTCTGACAAAACAAAAACCAAAAATTATTTTACTTCATATTTACAATTGTCTTTTAATGATGCAGTGTGTAATTCACATAACTATACTAATGTGAAAAACAAATAATGTAAAACTATGTGTAAATATATACAAGTATAAAATGTGCCACAAACACATCATATATATTTAAACATAGAACCAATATAAACAACTGACACTGTATAAATGATAAATAAGTTTCATACTCCAAAAAACAAATGTAAAAGTGGCACAACCAAGGAGATTGATGAAACCTCATAGTGACATCTTTAAGTCATTTAATATGGTAAACATAATAATATACAGTGTATCTATAAAAATCAATCCATGTAGGAAAAACACAGTGCAGTTAGAAAAAACAAAGTTTCATACTCATTATATAAAATTATGGCACAATCAAAAGGAGTTGAAGAAACGTACAAATAAACAACAATAATAACATGTTATTATTCCATTAGGAATTCGTATGAAGTGTAATATCTATGAGTTGGTATAAACTTGCTATAGTGAAATGTGCCACAACCTGACATGTGCATGTATGTCGAAAATTATTGAAATTATACTACATATAATAGTATAAATTTATAAGATACATGTAAAGTATCGAGATGTAAAATTATCTTCTGAAACAACCCACTGCTGATCTAACATTTTTAGCATAAATCAACATACCACGTCTATTGAAATGAACATAATCCCTGCACATCAGTGACCGGGTATTTTTCCAAATACCACGGTGTTTCCAAAATGATATCTTTGGTGAACTTTTAACCATATTTTCTAAATGTTTATTTACAAAAATGACCTTGATATTGTAATCCTCACCTTCGGAATATCTCGGTACATGTATCAGCTGACCGATGATCACATGATTTACATTGTAGCACATGATCACGAAATTTGAGTAAGAAATAATGTCACCTGCTAGTTTTTCCGGTTCATTTTCCTTTCCAAGGTCGTTACCGCCAATTTTAAAAAAAAAAACTGTGTGTGGTTCATAAACCGAGATTATATGCATGAAATGTTCTTTTTGGATGCATTTTGGACCAGGACGTAATGTCCCGCCCCAAACCGGCAAACTCTACCTGAATCTCAGTACCGTCAAAGCCCAAATTAAACCAGCCATGCATACGGTTTTCATATGTAAAAGTCTCCAACCTATGCACATAAGAGTGCCCCAAAATAAGAACTTTGCAGAGCATTATACCAAAGAGAAGATTTCAGTAAATATTCAAAACCGTGCTCGTAAAGTGAATAATATAAATACAGTAAAATTCTATAATTATAGATGGCTTATACCTTTGTGGTACTAATCTGTTTGAACTTCAATGGCAACAAGGATTTCACCAGTAGATATAGGCACTTCTAAGTGCTAAATTTGTTACTGGGTTGAGGTTGAGAACTATAGTCCAAACACCATAAATGTACATAAATCTTATCTCCGTCTGTCTTTCATCCGACGGAAAATTCAGTAACCTAATAACATATCTAAAAAATTTTACAGTTCGCCACATATAGGTTTTATTTCATTCAGGTACGTTGCGTTCACTGTAATGTCATATGTTTCACTGAACTTTGTTCACACTGGTTCATAAATCGCAGACGGGTTTTCCTTTAACAGTCCAACACTGACGTTCAACTCGTTGAATTCTATAATATGTAATTCCTCAAAATTTTCATAATTTCAAATCCATACAAGTTTTTACAATGAATAGTGATGTATACTATGATACTGTATCGTTAATCGGTTTTACCGATGTCCGAAACGAAATTCATTGTTCGGTCATGGATCGCAGACGTAAATCAGAGTGTTCAATATCTTTCGATATTAAGATTTCAAATAACGAAATGGAATTACTGGTAAATAACAGTTCGATAAATTGGACGAACGGAAATCTTTAAATTGAATGAACAAAATCGTTGAAAAGTCCACGATGGCGTCTACACGTTTCAATAAAAGATCTAGAATGACTGCGATCAACTGCACGTGTTTGGCTCTAACATGCGCTAGTTTTTGATTTGTGTAGATTTTAGCCTACAATATACTTTTAAACCAATCATTATTGATCATAAGTGAAATCACGTGCTCATCATCTATTCCTTGACTGCATGTCATCAAAATTATTGCTTAATAGTCTGACCTGATTTAGATAAGATATACCAGATAGTCTGGCCCACTGGTGATGATAAAAATATAACTAAACCAGAAAATTTACTGCCACAAATTCTTTTATTAACACATAATTTTTTTTTTTTTTTAAATTACTCTGAATGTTACTTTCTTATCATAAAGACGCTTCTGTGTTCAAGTTTCTTGAAAAGTCTGTAGAGATCTGATGAAGTAATTCAAGTTTAAAAAAAGTTTAATCTTACTCCTAACCAAAATGTTGGTGATTTATTTGGTAATATAAACGTATGATACCATTTGCAGTGCGCACGACACGTGTTTCTGGAATAACTTTCATCAGGTACGATCGAGATCAAAAATATAACCTTCTTTGAAAGTTCTTACCAAGGTAAGGACAATGAATTCAGAGATCTTAAATGTTTCTCATAAAGCAGGTAACATTAAGAAAAGTTAAAAGGAAAAAATACCTGAACAGTCAGATGATCAGAGACGACTCGGTTATAAAAAAGAAAGACTGAATGACTTAAAAGATGCCTATTCGACGTGTCCAGTGCAGAAAGACCATCAAAAATACTTAAGAGCTCTTTGAAAAGGGAACTGATGCAATTTCGGGTCCTGCCTTTTGATTTAACAGTTTTCCTAAGTATTTACACAAAACTTTTACGAACCCCAATTTCTCTGCTACGGTGTATGGGGGATTCATCTGATTACTTACATAAACGATGTTCTGATCATGAATCAGTTCCGTTGGGGTGTAAACAACCATATCCATGTTGTGAAGGGTGAGAGTATTTTAATAAACAAAGGAAGGTCGGAATGTCCACCGATTTCAGTAAAAACAAAATGAAAAAAAAAAAGAAAGGGTTTCCAGGTTACATAGTAGACTCCGTGGAGATGAAATTTTCTTTGCCAACGGAAAAAGGTTATGAAAATAAAGAAAACTTGCCAGAACATTTCATCAAACTGTACGAAAATTAGCACAGCTATAAATCAGCCAATCTTATCGGAGCTTACAAAGTTGAAAACAAAGGTTCTACATGAGGGGGATCATTACAACCATCAGCATCAGATAAAACTATATTAGGACTCAATTTCTGAACTCCAGTGGCGGACTTACCAGTTAAAAAACCAGAATGGAAAAGATCTTCTGAAAACAGTTCCTTATTCAATAATCCAGTCAGATGCAAGTCTGTTGGGTTGGGAATCAACTTGAAAGAAAACAAAAATAATGGATTTGTGGACAAGGGAAGAGAAATCTTTCCATATAAACTGCTTCATGATGGAGATCCATAACATATAAGTTCTTGGACAAGACTGCAATTGCATATGTCAGCAAAATGGGGTCAAAGGTTTAATTAGGTCAGGCATCTTTTCTCTGGCAGTGGTGCCTAGAAAGAGAACTTTTGTGAACTCTAGGGGTTAGAATTCAGTTGCAGACTAAGAATGCAGACATTTTTGTGGCAAAGCAATCAGCTGAAAAGATATTTTAGTTGCAAACCAGACGCAAAATGCAGAATGTTTCAATGCTTTCCTTCAAGACATGAAAATGATACATGTACAA
Organism: Lithophaga antillarum; assembly: GCA_028566495.1. Taxonomy (NCBI): domain Eukaryota; kingdom Metazoa; phylum Mollusca; class Bivalvia; order Mytilida; family Mytilidae; genus Lithophaga; species Lithophaga antillarum. The sequence goes on along the minus strand of JAOXYI010084838.1, from coordinate 6,163 downwards.
GGGTATGCTTTCCCACCTTCTTCCTGAAAGGTTCCTGTCTGGAAAAAGTCCGGAAAGAGGAATTACAGATTGAAATCATAACACCGACGTGACAGTCACAGTTCTGGTACCCTATGCTCATGCAGATGTCAGTGGATTTTCCAGTACAAATAGCAATAAATTTGAACACTCTTCTTTCTCCACTTAGGGAATGCCATCATCTAGTTCATTAGTAAGTTAAATATTAAAGACCTTTTGTTTGGGTTGTGGGAAAGGAATACCTCATGTTCTTACAATAGTGTCTGGAAGAATTTGAATTGCTGGTGTCTGGAAAGGGAAATTGATCCCTTTTCAGCACCTGTGGCCGTTGTTCTAGGTTTTCTGGTATGGATGCATTTCAAGGGTTATACAGGTCAGTCAGTGTTCACAGGTCTGCTATTTCATTAGTTTTACCGTACAGAGAAAACCTCCCCTTCCAATTTAAGATAGATAACATGGGATATTGATATACGTTTTGTGTATTTCTGAAATAGTTACTAAGTCGTCCTGCAGATAAGATTTTGTATTTAAAATTTTCGAGACGAAACTGGCTATTCTGTTGACACTTGCTATACCAAAATGGATCTGAAATTTCTAGGTCTGATCGTAGGTTCATGCTAAAAATGAAGAACAATTGTGTTATTTATATCTTCTTGGCGTTTCAGATATGAAAAGGTTGTAGTAAATCAGTAAAATACTGGAAAGGACGGGTTGCGATAAGGCCGATTGTCGGTCCATCGTAGATTCCTAATTTTTGTATTTTAAAAGAAAGAACACTTGGGTGAAACAAATTCAACATTTCTTTCTCGACAACACCTCCTTAATTACGGGGTAAGCAATTCAAAAATTGCGATTTGAATTTTGAACAATATGATTGCGTTCTATGCATATAACCTGACCGAATATAAGGAATTGTGTGCTTTAATATTAAAAGAATAGTATATGTATTATTTTGTCATAAGGACAATAACTTATATTTCGGTCGAGGTGTAAAATTTTATGAAATCGAAGTTTAATTAAACATACTGTACGAAATATATACAAAGTAAAAATCAGATGATAATTTCAGTCTAAAATGTCGAAAAAAAAAACAATAAATATAACATCTAAGTAAGAGTGATACGATCAATTTTGTGCTGATTTATAGGGGAAAAAATAACATTTGCCATTAAACTCTGCGATTTTTACAAAGTTTCAAGATAAACCATGAACAGGACGCATTGAAATATGTATAAAGATCAAGATTATGACTTGCAACCTCCGGTTTCACAGATGAGCAGCAAGAAGGGAGTTTCTTCGCGCAAGCTACCAAATTTACACATAAAACATTCGCAGATAATCAAATCTCATATCTTAATTAGGTTTAAACAAGTTTATTTGCGATATCGAGTAGACAGTTACTGCTAAATTCTGACATATGGGACTGAATTCTGCCGTTAGATTTAACAGATCAAATAGCAGAAATGCATCTTCGTGGCAGAGGGTTTGGCGTAATCATCTCCAACTGTTTCATTAACACATGTTCATTTAAACGATTTCAACTTCAAAGGGAAAACAAGTACTTGAAACTGAATACTAATCACTTTGTTTCCAGAAATTAGGAGAGAAATGTATTGTATTTAAAACTTTGCTGGCGTAAATCGGTAATTTTACGGTCGCAAATTGAGTTTTAATGGCGACGCTTTAGCGAAGCCATTAAAACTGTTATTTGCTATAGTAAAATCGAAGATTTACGTGGGGAAATTTTTTAAATACAATACAGTTATTTCTATTCCGATGCAACGAGTAAAAACCGCTCAAAAGTAAGGTTCAAACAACGGGAAACGTATTTGCACTTGCGCCAAAACATTCAGACAGTAGATTGTAGATTTTACACAACTTAACGTCCAATTAGATTAGACGTTATATAAAGCTTTTTGACGTCATACGATCAAACTGGAATACCATACAGTGTTGCATTAGAATATTTAATTGTCCTATAAAAATGATTATTAAAGCAGGAACAGTGACATTTGCCACATGTAAAATGGATATTTCTCAATTTACAAAAATAGTTAAAGTTCCAAAAAATATTTTTCAGAAGATAATTTTTTGCCAAATATCTGGACTAAAACTCATAACTTTCAGATTTAAGGTAAAAAATGTTTCCATTACTTCTGTATGTTATTTTTTCTGACTAAGAGAATTCGACTGTCCAGAAGCCTATTTTCTTCGTTATTTAAAAACAAGCTTTTAAGTTCATCTCAAGAATAGTTTGATATTCATATTGGTTAAATACATCTTTCTTCCTTAATAACATTACACAGAATAACCGACTGAAATATAATACAAATGTATGATACCAATTCCAGTGTGCACGACACGTGTTTCTGGAATAACCATCAGGTACGCTCCAGACCAAAAATATTGGGAAGCCAAATACATAAAACGTAATGAAAGTAATGGTTTTCAAAGATTAATCGTTGCTCAAAATTCCGTCTCGTGGAAAGGTTGTTCTAAATTAATATTACGGCCTATGGAAAATTTTTTATTTCATGCAAACTAAGAATTTAGGGGAGGGAGGGGGGCAAATTTCGATGTTCCTACTGTAATGTGAAATATATAAACTACGTTATAAAATGTTATCCTTAGATTAGTATTTGACGAAGCGAATAATTAATATTAACAGCTGTTTCGTATCTTGAAATTTGCTTCATAGCCCTTTTGAATCGGTTTTTTTTTTTTTTGGTTATTTTTCAATTTTGAACCCTGTAAAACCACGTAAACCAAGAGAATTTCCTATGGAACATAATTTATCCTACAGTTGTTGGATCTACTAGCAGTATAAAGGGTGTCAAATATACTTTAGCTTTATTACGCTAGTAGCATAATAAAGCCTTCTGGTAATCTGATCTTACTTTGCATGCTTTTTATTATTGCAAACTGTACATTTCAGCACAGATGTTCGCAGCTGTTGTTGACAGAGGCTACAAAGGGATAATTTTATTATAATTTAAAAAAATATTTAAATTAATTTGTAATACATGTGTTTTGCTGCAGGTAGTGCAGTGTATTAAAATATAAAGTTTATGTGTATTCGGCCCGAAACTTGGGCAAAGATCGGTAAACCTCGCCATCCCTCCGTTTCTAAGCATATAAAGTTTATGTGGGTATGGACGGAGATGTTAGCTTTTTGTAGCGGCTACAATTCGCCTACTCTTTTTTGACAGCTACAGAAGGGGACTTTAACGAGCAAGGAGCGTGACACTCTCCAAACACGTCACCCGCTATGGCCTGGGGTCAGGCTTTCCGTATTATAACCTGACACCCCCTCCTCCCCATCGAGAGGGCTTCCCCCTATCTACCACCAGGGGACGCGCTGGGCAGCTCTGTGGGCTGTGCCCTGGGAACCGTCACCAGTACCCAGCCTTCTGGTTTTATTATTGTGTGAATATGGTTTAGGTTTTGAAAAACAGCAGAATTTTTTAGTAACCTGTACTGGTGACATTATAGGATTTTTCAAAGCCAAGCCTAAAAAAGTATATTTACTGCAGCCCAAACAGAAAAATGAAGAGTTGTTTGACAGAAATTTTCAAAGCTCTAAAAGGAATTTGTCATGATTCTATTTCCTAAATAGTGGTGAAACTGGAAGTGGATGTATGATATTCAGATACTGCATTCTGATGCGTAAAATTTTCATGGAATGGAAAATTGGGAAAATGTTACTATTGTCGCCTATGCTTCAAACAATACTACCGTACTTCCTACAGAAAAGATGATTTTTCCCAGACTTTTTCCCAGAAAATATATAAGTAAATAATTTAGTAGTTCTCAATAAAACATAGTGAAAGAATATAAGACAAGAAAGGTCCATCCCATCAGGGAGTAGAAAATCGCTGAGTCAGCATATTTTGGCATTTTTCAGGTAGCACATTTAATAATTCATGTCAATTTAAGAGTAATTTTTCTCTTGTTTTTGTTTTATCTTAACTCTGTTCATGTGTGTTCATTCTGAATTTTCGCAATGAATTAGGCACCTGGACCAGCTAAAATATGAATCGAAACTAATATATTTGGTGAAAATAAAGAAAAAAATGGACCTTAATGTCGAAACATGATTTTGGATGACTTCCTTGCAAATTTGACACACTTCTTTAAAATGTATTTGCTTAAAATTTTTATTTTATCTCATTTTACTGAATTTGGGTGCCAATTTTTGCCGGATTTGGTCAAGAAGTCTCTCACTTTCGAATATATTGTCCAAAATGATTGGAAATAGGAATTATATTGTGACTTTTTTCATGCAAAATAAATAAGTATTTAGATAATATGACTGAAAGCCTTGCCAAATGAGCATTTGTTTAGTCAGTTAGAATCAGGTGTTCAAACTGCGAGAAAGTTTTTGTTTTATAATTCTTCAAAAGGTTTTTTAGATGAATATGATCAGAACAAGAACGATTTTATTACTTTTATATGGCCATACTGGCCTACATAAAACAGTTTTATTTGAAAGTAAAGTTCATTTTTGTGAACCAGAACTTATTCATTGCCTTAAAATGTAATTTGAGTGAATTTAAACCAAACTTACAAACTTTGGACCAAGCCAAGGCATAGTGTAAAAGATGGACTGGACTCCAATATATAACATAAGCTCTCAGTCTGTAATGAATATTTATGCTAAGAAATTGTGTACGTGTGACATAAATTGATCTGAAAGAGATTTGTTTTAATAACGGAAATAATTTGTTGATTTAAGAATACAGATGCAGTGAAAAGTTTGTCAGCTCTAATTTTGAACATGTCTGGAAGAACAGTTCTTCACAGAATCATATTTTTCCAGGAATGAGCTACTAAAACTGAAGCATTTTTCAAGATCGATAGGAAGATTCCAGCAATTTTTACTTAGATTATGTCAAATAAGGCCTATCTTCTCAGAATTGGGATCTTTGACAGGATTCCATCACATTCAGCCTTTCTTAGATAGTACTGTAGTACTGACTACGATCAGTATATGCAGTACTTAACTGATATGGAAGCACACTTCTGATTTTATTATTGTGTGAATATGACTTAGGTTTTGAAAAAAAACGGCAGATTGTTTTGGTACCCTCACTTGGTGAAATTATAGGATTTTTCAAAACCAAGCCTCAGAAAGTGTATTTACTGCAGCCTGAACAGGAAAAAGTAGAGTTGTTTGGCAAGTTTTCAACGCTCAAAAAGGAATTGGTCATGACCCTATTTCCTACACTGAGGTGAAACTGGAAATGAATGTACAATATTCAGGTAAACTGCATTCATGACGCATATAATTTTCTTGGAAATGGAAAATTAGAACTAGAGGCTCACTTAAATGAGGCTGTATCGCTTACCTGGTTTCCTATTTGTTTCAGGATAGCATTTGATTTGACACAATGATTCGAGAAAAATATTTCAAATTTTCTATTTTTAGTAACGGTGGCGGCCATGTTTGATGCCATTTGTGGTCATCCAACCATAAGTCTTAAAGGGGATCATAACTGTATCATTTACCAAAAGTTTGGCAACAATTGGCCCTTTAAAGGATTTTTCAGAATTTTTTTTTTTTGTCAAATTTTCTATTTTTAGTAATGGGAGTGGCCATGTTTGATGGCAGTTGGGGTTATCAACAATAATTATTAAAGGGGGTCATAAATGTATCATTTACACAAAGTTTGGCAGCAATTGGCCCTTTTCAGGATTTTTCAGAATTTTTTTATTGAAGTTTTTGTCGAATTTTCTATTTTTAGTAACAACGGCGGCCATGTTTGATGGTGGTTGGGATCATCAACCATAATTCTTAAAGAGAATCATTTTCGTAGCAATTGGCCCTTTACAGCATTTTCAGAATTTTTTTTACTGAATGTTTTGCTCATATATTTGATGGCGGTTGGAGTCATCAACCATAATTCTTAAAGTGGGTCATAAATGTATCATTTACCCAAAGTTTGGTAGCAATTAGCCCTTTACATGATTTTTCAGAGTTTTATTATTGAATTTTTGTCAAATTTTCTACTTTTAGTAACAGTGGCAGCCATATTTGATAGCGGATGGGAGTCACCAACCATAATTTGTAAAGGGGATCATAAATGTATCATTTACCCAAAGTTTCGTAGCAATTGGCTCTTTACATGATTTTTCAGAATTTTTT
>JAOXYI010084730.1:0-12315 GCA_028566495.1 Lithophaga antillarum | reverse complement strand
CAAATTTGCAATTATGGAACACTTGAGTATGCGATGATATTAAAATAGATTGTTTAAAGTGAAAAAAATAAAATTCTACGCAGTGCTGTGTGGAATCTCGGAAGTAAAAGGTGTAATTAAAAATAAAGTAATGAAAAAAATCGATTTTTTGGCAAAAATCGCATTTTTACCCCCTATTTGAGGCCCCAGTGCTCATATACGGTATGCAAATGTCCAGATTTATTTTCACGTACAAAATCTGAAACCTTTAGTGTTTCTTAATGAATACTTCCCCATCAATTCATGCGAAACAAATTTATCGAAATTATCATCTGTATATTCCGTGTTTTTACTGTGAAAAAATGTAAATTTCAAAATGACCCCTTTTGGGGCCTCAAAAACTATATTTTCCGATCGAGTTGCCACTGGTTTTCTTTTTTTCTTTTTTTTCTTCCAGTTGTGCACTGCAATAAAACATAATAATTTTATACCTGAGTAGTGCGGCATTTTGCGATATTTTGGTTCAAAGATGTCCTTAAACAGAGATTTTGCGAAATGGGAAAAAATCATTTTTTGCCCCCTTAGGGGGCCCCTATCAGATAATTTAGCGAAATGAACAGTCACGTCAAAATAGCTAAAAATTATTTTTAGATCTCAAACTTACAAAATATCATAGTCAAATCAATCAGCATTAATCCTAAAAAGAACCCTACGATATCAAAAATTGTGATTTATGTGGGTTTTGATAAATTCACAGTAGCAATTCTCACATAATGTTACAGAAACACTTTTGAGCCGTTTCCATGGCAACGACACATCAGAGAAAAAAATCCCTTTGCAAAAGTTCCTCCCCCAAGGTCCCAAACACATACTCAAAAAATCAGCATAGGTTATATTTTTTCTATTTCCAACTTTTGGTCGGTGGTTACTGACATTTGCTCTTAAATCTCTGACATGTATGATGAAACTTTGAAAAATATCCATACAGTAACCGAAAAACCTGATCGCACTATACCTACACATAAAGTGTTTCCTTCTCTTTGGATAAAATTACTGTACACTGTATGTACAATATTGAGTGACTACCCGCAGTTACCCGAAATCAGCTGACTTTATTTTTTTAATTTAGGATAACAATCAACAGTACTTTTAAATCTGCTTTCGAAACGCCATGCTTTCGTTTTATATTTCTAATATTATTTGTCTGTTTTGAGGTACATCATGTGAGTACTTCGAGTATTTTTTTCTCGTGTGATGTAAGAAACGATTACATACACATGTATGTGTTGGGAGCATCATAAACCACGAGTCATATTTACTGTTCCTGGTCACGTTAACACATTGATTTTTATTTTCATTACTATAACATTTAAATTCCGGTATCTTAAATAACGTTAATTGCTGCTGAAAATGGCAGTTGATGATTCTAAGTACAGCTATCTAGGTACAACGAGAGGGGTTATATTTAAATTTAGCCCTACATAGATACACAGTAATTATAAAAACAAAAACCCCATTAAATCATTTATAAATGGACCTATTCGGTCCTCATAAAGTGACTGGTACATCTTTGCTGTTTACGTTACTTGTGTATTTTCTTGTGTAAAAATATCAGTTGTTAGTTTATTTTATATATTTATTGTTTGCAAAATTTGCTAATGTATACATTTGTAGTTAACTTACACACACACACATCTTCATACGATTAAAACGATTAAATACATTTTTGGGCATCTGCTACATATACAGTTATATATCGAGCTAAATGTTCCATCGCGCTCCACCTTCAGAAACGTTTAAACTGACCATTACTTTACATTTTAAGGTTCAAAAATTTTCATTTCAGTTAAATTAGTTGAATTTTCTACACAAACGATGGACCTATTAAGAAACGTAATATCATTCTAAACATTTCCGATTGGTCAAGACATCTGGTCTTGCACCGTAAGTTACCAGTGAAATATATAACATAAAATTTGATCAATAATGAGCATGGATATATTATATTAATGTGGACACATTGTTTTTGTGCACTTTCACTTCAGCCTTTTCTTCTGCTAATATATGTATCTACAAAATATCGAACGCTGCTTGATTTACAATCCACATACATTTGTATATAATATAAATTTTAGAGGTGATCTTGCCATTATGACGATTTTCGGCTAATACATACCAATAACAAATAAATAAAAGATATTAAAATACCGAACGATTAACATCATAAATAATCTAAAATAAGCTTATTTGCAATAAATGGAACCTTAATCCAGTAGAGGTTGAACAAAATCAGTGAGGATGCAACAACAATGGGTAATAGATAAAAATAACAACAATGGTGCAAACAATGAAAAAAAGATGATGCCTGCAAAACCTATACAAGAAAAAAAACACGAGAAAGAAATCTCCGTCTGATCTGTAGAAGGGTAGTCAACTTGCTAACTTGATGTGGTGGATCATCGACCACAATAAGTATCAACAGACATAAACACGCTGCATGGAGTATAAGAGAAAGTATTAGAGAAATATATTTCATGTTTCAAGATACTTTCCAAAAACAAAAAAAACAAAAAAAAAACGGCCACCTCATTTCAGCAACATGAGAAAAATTACTTAAGGTACGTTCAACTAAAAAACCAACATGTTAAAGACTCTAAGATCAAAGAATGGCGGGATTCACACAATTTGAAAGATGCGGCCGTGTTCGTATTGAACGTGAACCTGATAAACATTGATAATACAACAAAACCAAATTATTACTGATCGCAAATCCATTATCAATTTCTACTGTGGAACATGCTAAATGTGACGATCACATGGCTACGATATCTTCGTCCTCGTGAGGCTTTACCGAGGAGGAAGGGGGGGCAGTAAATATATTAGTCCGAGAGCTTGAGGGCAATAAATCTCATTGTTATGTATTGGATTGGTATAGTAAAACGATCATTGAACATCGTAGTGTCAAGATCTTTTTTTAAATAGTCTTTGATTTGTTAAAGTATGGCGATTTTGCAATGTAAGGAGTGACAAAGGATGAAACTCCCCCTTTGTATGTATATTACAAACAGTATTTTGGAGCTGAAAGAACTTTTTTTTTCAGAAATTGGCAGGAAAAGATATATAACTTGAAAATTAAAATTTACAGAAGCCTCCTATAGGAAAAAATGATTTTTTTTGGAACAAGCTTTAAAGCAATCACCTAAATAAATGGATTGTATATTGCAGTTTTCGTCTAATGTATGGAATTACAAGCAGCCAAATGCACAGCTTATTTGTTAAAATGATAGAATAGGATTTAAAGCTCGAAGTGGGGATAACGAAATTTTAGTAAATTCCATGTGCTTATCCACCTTTTGGGTAAAGAGTTTACTGATTCAAACTGTTTAAGCATTTCAGAGGTAAGTCGTTATCTAATAAATATTCTGTACAGTTTACGACAACCGAAAAAGTAAAAATGATGTAAAAGTATTCAATGCAAAGACTATAATCACATGCCAATGCAGATTGTTTCACTCTGGGTTACGTGAAGTTTTAGGCATTGTTACGTCAAGATAGGTCATGTGGTGGGAGATGCATGAATCTCACATAGGCTATGATTTTTCCACAAGCGTAGTAGTGTGAGAAATTAAGATCTCAACTCAAGAAAGTTCCCAGATTTCTTTGTCCCATTGGCGAGAAAAACAAAGTCTTAACATTAAAGCGTTCGTTTTACTCGATGTTTTACCTTGTAAAAATCAAATAGTAATCTCATTTATGCTAAAACATGCACATTAATTTATTGCTTGTACACTGTACATACTATCATTTTTTTTTTCAATTTACTACATTCATGTCACGTTCAAGTTCACAATGTGATATCTGACCATGAGTCTAGTATTCGAAAGTTAAAACGACTAAAGTTGACCCTTAACACAAATTGACTTTGAATAGATTTGCACTGGAAAAATGACAAAAACTGAGACTACAGAGGAACATCAAGGCGAGTCTGCTGACATTCATATACCTTTTCTTGAAGACAAAAATGAAAAATCAGGTATGTCAGTAATGAAACCAAAATAAGTCGGAGATTTTGTTACTTCGGTTAGGCTTTTTTTATTATCTGTTTATCTGTATGTCATCCGTATTCCGTTTTTATCCTTTCATCTTTGGTATCTGTTGTTACTTGAAAGATTATATTTATTTATTATTATCAAGGAGGTGTATACAATATACCAAGTGTTAGATTTTTTTCCTTTTAGGATACCTTACCCGAAGGCTGGTAGTTTATGCCATAAACCACTGTAGGAAATACCAAGGGCTCCCACTTAACTCCAACTAAATCAAAATAGCAATGGAATTCGGATAAGTCTTTACAACATTTTTTTTTTTGCAGCTGATCCCAACAAAGACATACAGATTAGAATGTACACATATGCAAGCTATATCATGAAATTACCCCCGACTGAGTTATAGTATAGCAATTAGCTATGAAATCGCTTTTCCGCATACTGTATCTCCAAAAGACATGCTGCATTTAAATCGAAACATTTTAGCTAATAGTATCAGCTTGGACGTTTCGAATATGTATTACGTCTGACAGCAGCAGTAGACTCATAATGTAATGCTTTTTGGATAATGTGCATTATCCAAGCGTTTTCGAAAGGCAATTGATGATTTGTTAACGTATGACCGCAGAAAACTTTTTCGAAGCATATTTGAAACGTTTTAAATGTACGTCTGAACGCAGCATAAAATTCTACATTCTACAGTTACCAAAACATTATAGCTGAACAGTTTGCTTGGTGGTAATTTAAAGAGAAAAACCTTTTTCATCTCAATTCAAAATACATATTGCGGTAAAGTAATACATACAAATGTACTAAGCAAAGATATGAATAAATAAATGGATGAACGAAACCTTCAATAAGGTTCAAAACCGCATTTTGTTTTTTTAGTCTTGTAAGAAGTTAATTTTCGAAGCCCTATGCTCATATCCGGGTTCATGATACGTCTCTAGTCTGACTAGTTTCGTGAGATCTCATAAGTAGTAATCTGTTCTTTTAATTATGCTTTCAATCATATTCCAGAAGAGATTCCATCGTTGTGTTCACAAAGATGGATTTTATCATATATTTTCTTCTGGGGATTTTTCTGTGTGTATGCTCTGAGAGTGAACATCAGTGTTGCCCTCGTATGCATGGTGAAGACTCCAGTAGATAATACAAGTCTATGGCTGAAATCAGCAAATTCTAACGACACTCAGAAGGATCAGTGTGGGGAACTGGAAAGCAGAGGTAGTCGGCTAAACGAGGTATCATGATTATGTTACATACTGCAAATAGGCCAATAACTCCCCCGATAATTTGTTCAGTCCCCGAGGGAATCATTAATCTAGTAATCACTTTCTACTGGCAGAAATATATATCTAAATACTATTTATACATTTAACAGTTAATACAATTATAAAAATAGTAATGGAAGCATTACACAGTATTCCATCATATCTCATTAATTCAAGGGCCATAACTCTGGAACCCAAAATAGTTCGTAACTCTAATGTCATTTGATTTGTGTTTTTGTTGTCAAATGCAATAATAAGGTTTACTGACGGGAACGAAGCATATAGACGGACGGACGGCGAACGATATAACTTACCCCCACAACAGTATGACGGGGTATAAAAACCGTGAAAAATAAAGATTCGTTCACTGTAGTGGCTGTTCCTAGACGGATTTCTGCTCTACCTCTATTATCATTTTATTGTATGTGCTTAAAAATACCTGAATTTTATTCTAACACAGTCAGTAGCAGTATTGATGATATATAATTAAAATTGTAGAAATTCTTCTATAAACACGTACAATTGGTATTCGTTTCGTTTAACCCCATTGAATAACATTACGGATGCTGCATGTAATATTTAGTTTAAAAAGATGAATTTGTAAAAAACAAAGTCATAAACCCAGGCATAATAATAACAAGTACTGACACAAATATTAAAGAAACGAATTGTTAACACTGGACAACACAAACTGATAAAAAATGGGTTTGGTTCCAAAGTCGCAGATTATAACTTTAATAAGAGATATTTATTAGTATAAAAATGATCGTATTAACAAATGAACTGATTTTTTCTTTTCAACAATAAAAACATCAGAATTTACCTTCAAACATCTTATAAATATAGGATGTAAAATTGGAAACTTCTTCGTCACAAGTAAAGAACTCCTGTAGATAGAAAATAAGCTAAAGCAATAGATGTGTAATGTGTAACTAACAAGAGAATTGTGAACATTTTTTCATAAAATGTAAATCCCTGAAAACAATATTTGGAGGAAAACTGAAAATCTAGTAAGTAAATCAATTTGAAGATACACAGGAAGATGTAGTTATGATATGATATGGTCATTTTTACGAATTTTTTCCAATTGATCGTCAACCACTATATATATAATTTTAATTAGCCGCAATGATGTACTGCCTCCATTAACTCTTGTCTCGTTGGAGCTACAACGCGCTCCTATATATTTCTGTGAAGCACAACTGAATTTTTATTTTTGCCAATAATTACAGTATTTTCATTCTGTCCGTAAGGTAAAAGTCCCATAATCAATAAACATTTTCGTAATGCGTTTAATTGAATTTTATGTCAGATTTTATGAACTGCACATGCAATCATTTCAAACTGTATCTAAACTGCATAAATTCAAACATTTGGTGCCGAAAATGAATTATATTCGTCAGCTCCATTACGACGCTTTCTAATCTGTTTGGAGTCAAATCGAAGATAGGGTTCGATTATTTGAGATATGCTGTAGTATACACAAATATCCACTCTTTCAAATAAAATATTAGTTTTATCTATATCGTAATTATTAGAAGTCAGAAAGTTTTTGCTAAATTGCAATTATGCCATAAAATTATCTATTTAGTCTGTCATAAGTTATGTATACTTGTCTCGGTGAAAATTGTCATTATTCAGGTTAAGAAAAGTTCTAACCAGGAGGTAGATTTTTGTGTCAAATAATATTACCCTATGTGAACTGTCAAAGAAACTTCATATTTGTATTGGAGTTGAAACGTGGGATCTGCGCATGCAGTACATATACTTCTTGAACGGTTATCATTATAACATGTACAACTCTACCGCATCCGATGGAGACACGAAATCAGCCGAATTACGACCGCCAATTGTTATCTGAAGCTTAGTTATCTGTATCTTTATTCCCGTGCAGACTTCCCAGGACGTTTTACCAAATATAAGCACATTACCTAGGTAATGAGCAATAAGATGCACATAAAAATTTGTTAGTAAAACGGTTTGTAATCGGATCTGTCTTTGCATTTCTTTGATGTCTGATCATTGCATGCATTTTGTTCTCAAAAATTGTTTTAGCTCATTCGTTTGTATCAAAACATATATGACGTACTGTACATTTTAAGGGCGATAGGAAATGGGCAATATGACGTGTGTCACATGTGGAGTAGGACATGCTTACTCCGGGAAATCTAATGTCACTTCCGGTTTTTATGAGAGTTCGTATTGTCCTAGCTTTAGTTTTCAGCATTGTGTCTGATTTTTGCTTCAACATTTGTGTTTGTGTTTGATTCTTTGTTGGTAATGGTCTTGTTGGTCCTGTGGGTGTATGAATTATGGACATGTTCCCAGTATCGTAGTCAGTAACAGATTCGGTTAAATCTTGCAGGTCTTTAAACATTTTTCGTTTCTCTTTTTTATTAAAAAATTATGTTTGATAACTTAATATATTTTCCATTACATGCAAGTGAGAATGAGAGGAATCTTTGACTTCCTTGAACGACAGTGTGTGTGTGTGTGTGTTATTTCATTTTTGTTTATGTATACCTGTAACTTTTTATTATTTAACATTGTAGTTGCTGCCATGTACATGATTTGTTGTTTATTGTAGGGAGAGGGCTTTAAATAATTGTTGTTATAACTTGTGCCCAACCCCAATTGCTATCTTTCTGAGCAAATAAAATACAAAAATGTATGTTTAATTCAAATATCAGTCACGTTAAAAAAGACATAAATTATTTTGATTTTGGTATGGCAGACATACATGACCATTTTTATACTCTCACGAGCGGAATTAGGGTAGTGTTCAGTACATGAATGTCCGTCCGTCCTTCATCACTTGTTATCTGCGACTCGTTCTTAACTATTCACTGGATTACAAATCTTATTTTTGCTTTGTTTTTCCCTATCTCTTCGTTTTTTTTCCTTTCTATTTTGAGAACTTGCAATTGTTTGTTCCCGTTCTTCCATGCTTTTGTTCATCTGTCAGTCTTATATGTCTCAGGTTTTTGTTTTATTATCCATTGGCTTTTGTCGTGCCAAAAATATACTCTGGTAAATTTTTAATTACGATATTCAGCTGATACGATTGGGTTTATCCAGTGTGTCATAATGCAAAAATATCAATATCTTTCACCAATTTGTTGAAAGGTATTTGAGTTAACCCCTCCAAAAACTCGTCTTGAGTTGAGGTTTCTAGCCATTTTCAGCAAAGGACGATCGATTCAGCGAGTACTCACTGTGGACATTATGCCATGTTCGACTCGAACTTGATACTAAATACATGCATAAAATGATTAAGGTTCAATCTTGCTAAAGGCAAAGCAGTATATTGGATTTCGAATCAACGACAAAATTAAGAAAGGAAACCGACTTACTTCATCTCGTCTTCCCAATGGACTCACAAACCCTTGACTTGGAAAGATGACTTCATCTTGGACCAAATATATAAATAAAATGTAGCGTTAACAATTCAATCAATCACTCTCTGACGGTAAAACGAATAGTCTCATAAAAAAAACAAAAGCCATAATCCATTGGAGCCCAAGTTTAAATAGTTATAAAAAATATGATCTTTTACATTTGGTTAAATGATGTTACCTTTAGCTGTATACACCAAAATATGCCGATGTCGACATTATCATGAATCAAAATGATTCATTCTATTTTTTTCTTTAAAAATTTATGCAAAATAGACCATTTTAATATCACCTAATGTATCTTCACATTGCTCTATCAATTAAAATCAGTCATAATTATATAGTGCAAGGTAATCGTTTGATGCTTTTAAAGAGTTTAGATGGTATCTCAAACATATATAACAGACTACGAATTAGTAGATACATGTAGTTATGAGTTAGATAAAATATTTGTGGTCTGTAAATTCTATGGGGTCGAGATTTAACCTGTTTTCAGTGTGAATAATTCATAATGGAGAAAAAAGAGTACCTTACCAGAAGCTCACTGTAAAACATACATTTTATGTATGAAAGTTTTAGGGTCTATGTATTTAAAACTTACATGTTTCAGCGCGAAAAACTTTAAGAAAATTGAAAAAAATCTTAAGAACCGCAGTTGAAAATTAAAAAATGTTTTGATTGATGTAATACTGACAGGAATATAGTCTTTAACTTATGTATATAAATTTTAATCAAACAAATTCTTCTGCTTAATATGCGAAAAACGTTAGTCTCTAAATCAGTGTCAAAGAATTAAACAGTATTGATTTAGGTGAAATTTCCGTTCAATCTTCTCAAAGGTTTCGGACAAAAACTTTTGGAAAATGTTTCCCAAAAATGTATGACCTCAATGTTGAAAAAAGATCCTGCAAAGTCTGTTGAAATCCATATCACTCGTTTTCTAAGTAGTTTCAAGTAGTATATTTACATGTAAATCTTACCAGCTTCTGTAAAACTACATGTAGTACCTGCACTGATAAGATCTCCGTTTATTAACTAAGTCTCTTACATTTTGTAGTTGTTTCTTTCATTTCTGTCTTTGTTGATTTGCTGTTTTAGACGGAAGTTGTGGTGCAATGTGTTTTGATGTCCTACATTTTGAACTTCATTATTGGCCCTTTCTGTTATCTTCTTCTTAATAAAAATACGAAACTAAACCTCTCAGTTATTTGTGTTGTTTTAACTCGTCTTGCTTGTTAGAATGTGAAAGTATTGAAGCACATCACAAAAATTTGCAACACAATTTCCGTCCACGAAATAAACAGCAAGTGCATAGGCATTTATCTGGTTAAACCGGTTTTATGGGCTCCCAAACCTCTCTTATCCATTCTCGATTTTCTGGTATAAGAAGAATTACCTAAAGAATATTTGACTCTGGATAAATAGTTTTTTTCTACAAGTCATTTCAATTACATGTACATCAACTATTTGTAGCATTATTGTGTCGTTGGTGCTGCAGATATAAGCCACATTTGTAATATTTCCGTGAGCCGAGTAAATCAGTGGACACAAATGTACTATAGGGTTACTGCACTGATATTGAGGAGCAACTCAGTAGATACAAATGTGCCATAGGGTTACTGCACTGATATCGAGGAGTAACTCAGTGGTTACAAATGTGCCATAGGGTTACTGCACTGATATCGAGGAGTAAATCAGTGGATACAAATGTACTATAGGGTTACTGCACTGATACGGAGGAATAAATCAGTGGACACAAATGTACTATAGGGTTACTGCACTGATACGGAGGATTAAATCAGTGGATACAAATGTGCCATAGGGTTACTGCACTGATACGGAGGAATAAATCAGTGGATACAAATGTGCTATAGTGTTACTGCACTGATATCGAGGAGTAAATCAGTGGCTACAAATATGCTTTAGGGTTACTGCACTGATATTTAGGAGTAAATCAGTGGACACAAATGTGCTATAGGGCTACTGCACTGATATGGAGGATCATTATACCTATTATTTATTTCTGCTATATAAATTACTCTTATAAAATTGCTACCTTCCTGAAGTCTGCCTTTGATGGCTATTTCCCTGGCACAAAAAGATTATATATGTGAACTTCTTGCTTAACGAAAAGTCTCTGTAAAGTAATTTCACTGTTTCATACATATTTGACTACATTATGACGTTACACAATTAGTTTCATGTTGCAAAACAAGATGGGCGCGTTTTGTTGTTCCGAGGCGCTCGATGCGGCAAAGGAATTCAAATATACAATGTGTATGGACGTCAGTGGATGTAATGTATTTATGAGATAACTTTGTTGAATTCAAATATTTGCCTTTATCATTCGCTTATTTGATGGTTACAAATAATACGCGTTAGCGGTATTACCCCAAGTACGAGGGAGGGTACAATGTAACTACTTGCATTTTTTGGTAGTGATGTGCCACTGAAGCCATGAAAACCGTATCCACATCTGTATACGAAAAAACTGAAAAATGTGACCCATATTGATGTAAATGTTGTAATACTGTCTCCGGTTCGGGTCGCGAAATAGTGTATTTCGAGGACAATTAACTGTCTACCTCCCCTACCGAACGATAACTGTATAATATTGTCTCCAGCAGAATATTGTATTGCACGAGCAATGTAGGGGACAATATATCTCAATTGTGTATGAGAAATCTGAATAATTCAGAAAACGCTAAATAACCATTTTTTGTTTTCGTCATCAGTTTTTTTTTTTATTACTTAAATTATTTACCATTATAATATTTTCACAGTAATGAATAGAGGAACATGCATCAAGATCTACTGCATAAATCAATGTAAATTACAGTTGTTCATTGCAGGACAGATATGACATTAGCCCCTGGCAAACCGTTCAATAATTTAAACTTCAATTTTGATATCTTTATTATGATTCATGACAATATGTCTAACAGAATTTACTTCAGGTCATGTTAGAAGAATTGTACCTTATAACGAACACAAATATGCGTTTTTTTGTTGATTTTTTTTGTAGATTACGGTTGTATAAGATGATTGCCGGTTGCAATTCGACTTTTTAAATTTATTCTCCAGTAACTTCATTATGGACCATTTGGTAATATACTGAAGGCAGAAAAAAATGCATCAACATTTAATTCGGTATAAATCAATGATGATGTCATATAACGTATAAATTTTAGACTTTGACCATCTTTGAAAAAATGCATTATGAAACAGACAAACCCAAAGTAGCAATGGTCAATCCTAAAGCATGGACAGATGTAAAAAAAAATAAATAAAAAAAACAACTATTCTGCGTTTCATTTTCTTGTATGTCCTTCAGATGAAGTTGTGGCTAAAATTTGTGGTAAAAAACGATAATTTACTGTCTTATTTGCAGAATGTGGTTTTGAAAATCGGAAAAACAAGATTTCAACACTATGGCAAAATGTCAGGGAAAACTGTTTGTGAGCACATTCAATAGCTGCTAAAACACTAATAATTCTCCATGTATTTTTTAAGTAGATAGGTCTTGTAGTTTTAACATAGTGTGAATGATGTGGGAGTGTTGCGTTTCTACTGATGGTCAGTTCAATGTACGTATGATACAAAAATACATGTACGTCATAT
>JAOXYI010084621.1:0-12316 GCA_028566495.1 Lithophaga antillarum | reverse complement strand
TTTCAAGTTTTATTTTAAAGAAAATGTTTTTAGAACAATATCAACTTAATTTGACATGATCAGGCAACTGATTGACAGCTTTGGTGAATTAAATATTGCCGAAGCCTGTCAATCTAAAATTAACACTTTACAGCAACACGTGATTTGTTTACCTGTCAAAACATGGCGGTTTCTTTTAAAATACATTTACCTGTTTACAAAGTGGTATCAAAACAACAAAATATGGATCAATAAAGTTTGATTTTATAACAGTAGAAGGAATTTGTAACACAGCAACTACTTCAACGGAACGGAAACGAAAATACGATCCGGGAATTTTTTGCACATCAAGAAAAATCATTGATACGCTTATAGGGATGTATAATCTGCCCCACCCCTAAGCTCAGGAATCGTTTCTGGTGTAAAAATATGCGGCTTATAGACACCAAAATTCGGTATGTTTAAATTTTTTGCCATTAATTAATATTTCAACTGAATGACTATTTTAACTTTCAAGTTCAGAATTTCATATCAGAATACTGTTGAAAGGGACATTGATATATTTTAACCATTACTACTTTATTATGTATTAATTTCTTCTTTGTTTATAAAGCATAAACCGAGGATATAATATTGGAATATCTCTGAAAGGGAGTTTGTTTTCAATAATTTAACATCATATCCACATAATTTTGTAATTTAAAGTTTACTACTGCGACAGGCAGATGAGTAGGGATTCTGCGAGAAGAGAGAATTTGCAGTCTATGTGGGTCGGGTATTGGCAATGAATTTCATTATACATTTGTTTGTAAACATAGTGAAATTAATGAATTGAGAAAGAAATTTATTCCTTCATATTATACCATAAATCCAAATGTATTAAAATTTAAAGGTCTATTATCAATTTGTAATTTACAGGTTCATAAGAAATTGCCTCTTTACCTTAAAAAAATAATGAAGTTATTTACTTAGTCGGGTATTAATCCATAAGCAGTTATTGTCATGAATTTAATGACAAGTGAACATTTTTCCTGAACTGATTGTCGTAGGTGAATTCACTGTATTCTCTAATTGCGTGTACTTTATTTACATGTTTTTATACCCCCACTTGTCAGAGGGTGATCATGTTGTCAGAATATTTACATCCGACTTTTTTCGACCGAGTTAAGCATTTCCTTAAATTAGCAAAAGAGGGGGTTGTGTTGCAATATGTAGAATCAACTGGTCTTTCATCTTGCAATGGATCTTATTCATATAGAGTAGAATGATTAGCCATGATATCAAAATGATCAAATTCTCAAAATATTTAGATACAGATATTATTATGGTAGTTACAGCGTAAATAAAAGGGTGAATCTTCTAGCATGAACTAGTCTTTTATCTTTTGATGTATTTTGTTCATATTTGGTAGGATTGTTAGACATATAAAATACAATTCTGCGGTAATCTTATTGCCAAAAATAAACTGAGGAATTGCCCAGAAATATGCCCACCTTTGACTGATGCCTCAATTCAATCCTTCCCATTGAAATACAGTCAAACCTATCTTAAGAGACAACACAAGGGAGTGGTCTCATAAGATAGGTTGTCTTTAAATACAGGTTAATTTTACACGTGTTGCACTACAGAGGGATCTAAAAATAATGGTCTTATAACACAGATTTTTGCCTTATACTGGTGATCTCTCAAACAGGTTTGACTGTAGTTAAGTTGCAACAAACCTATAGGACGAGTGGGGGTATTCTTGGCACGACTTGCGTGCAGTTTTATTGTATATGTGTGCATTTGTATGTTTATCCATGTCTTGTGTTGCCATATGTGTATTAATATATGTTGTAAAATATGTCGTCCTCTTGTACACTTTTGTGTCTGAGGTTATTAAAATTCTTGAAATTCTTGAATTCTTGATGCATTTTAAAATCATTTTATTCAAGAAAAAAATCAGATCTGATGATTATAATTTTCCGCTCCAATTTTTGCTATCAAATCATCATTTTCAAATTTCATCAAATTAAATTTAATGTTTCCGATAGAAGTGGGAATGAGAAAATTATTGAAGTCAGTGTTAAAAAAATCATACATACAGGGGACCAGACAAAACCATTACCAACAACGTATCAAACACAAACACAAACATTGAAGCAAAAACCTATACAACATTGAAAATAAAGCTAGGAGGGACATCAGGTGCTCCTAAATGGTAAACATGTCCTGCTCCATACGTGGCATCCGTAGTACGAAGCCGATGACAAGTCACAAATTAGGCAAGGAGAATGAAAAAATATTTTTTTATTTGATGAAAATATAATTAATAAATCTCGGAGATACGTGTGTTTTAGTCTCACTACACATATTTCACATATTTTTTTATTAATATTCATCCATTTGATTATTGGAATTTCCTGTAATCATTTCGAAGGCTTTGTTAGGAGGTATATAAAAATAATTGCCCCTATATGGTGTATGTAAAACAGTAATTTCCTCATTTTCTTGTTTTGGGTTAAAAATATGTAAAAAAATCAACTTTTTGATAGCCTAATTTTCACAACCTGAACATTCACGAAAGAATAAACCAAACAATATGATCAAGGCAGAATTTTAAAAGTGTAAGACTTCAATTACCCCAAATTTTCATTTTTATATGCCTTCAACTTCTGCCATAAAATAGAGGCTCACCTTAGCCTGTATAGCTCACCCGATTTCACCTAAGCAAATGGGCAAAATTGTCATTTTTTGGTTTACATAAACTCAACATGTCGAATAGTAGGCAGAGCTATATTTTGGATCAAGGTCGGGGTCAGCATACACAATTTAGAATGTGGACCACCCAAGGACCATACCTGTCATGTTTGGTGTAAACTGGATTGACAGTTTTAGAGGAGAAGATTTTTATATATATTTCCATAGGGTCCTATGTTAAACTATATCCCAAGATGGCAGCCATTTTGGACTGAGGTTGGGATAAACAGACATAATTTAGAACGTTGACCACCAAAGGACCATCCCTGTTATGTTTGGTTTAAATTGGTTCAGTGGTTTCAGAGTAGAAGACTTTTATACATAATTTCCATAGGGTCCTATGTTAAACTACGTCCCACGGTGGCCATCTTGGATGGAGGTTGGGGTCAACTGATATACTTTAGAACGTGGACCACCAAAGTTTAAAACTGGCTTTACATTTTCATATGAGAAGATTTTAAATATTTTCCCGTAGGGTCCTATGTTAAACTATGTCCCAGGTTGGTGGTCGTCTTGTTTGGAGGTCGGGGTCAACGGACACAATTTAGAATGTGGACCACTCAAGGACCATCCCTGTCACATTTGGTTTAAATTGGCCTTCTGATTTCAGTGGATACGATTTTATATATTTTTCCATAGGGTCCTATGTTAAACTATGTTCAATGGTGGCGGCCATCTTGGATTGAGGTAAAGATCAACGGAACACAATTCAGAATGTGGATCAACCAAGGACCATTCCTGCCATGTTTGATTTAAACTGGCTCAGTGGTTTCAGATGAGAAGATTGTTAAACATATTTCCCCATAGGGTTCTATGTTAAATTATATTGTACGATGACGGCCATCTTGGAAGGAGGTTGGCGTCACCAGACATAAATTTGGAAGTGCACCACCCGAAGACAATTCCTGTCATGTTTGATTTAAACTAGCTTCACAGCTTCACATGAGAATATTTTTATGTATTTTTCCTATAGGGTCAATATTAAACCATGTCCCATGGTGGCGGCCATATTGGATGGAGGTCGGGGTCAGTGGACACCATTTAGAATCTGGACCACCCAAGGACCATCCCTGTCACATTTGGTTTAAATTGTATTTATGATTGCAGATGAGAAGATTTTTATATATTTTCCCGTATGGTCCAATGTTAAACTATGTGCCGCGGTAGCGGACATCTTGGATGACCGACCGACTTGTCGGATACGATTTTGAAAGAGGACCATCCAAGGACTATATGTACTTAGTTTGGTTTCATTTGACTCAGTGGTTCTGAAGAACAAGATTTTTTAATGAATTTACTGCTAAATTACGGCTAATTTGCATAAACAGTCATGGCGGCCATCCTGGATGACTGACCGACTCGTCGGATGTGATTTTGAAAGAGGACCATCCAAGGACTATATGTACTTAGTTTGCTTTCATTTGGCTTAGTGGTTCTGAAGAAAAAAGTTTTTAAAACTTTACCCATTTTTGACCAATCAGAGGCCATGGCGGCCATCTTGGATGGAGGGCGGGGCTGTCGGATATGATTTTGAAAGGGGACCACCGAAGGATCATTTCTCCCAAGTTTGGTTCATATTGGCTTGGTGGTTTCAGAGGAGAAAATTTTTTAATGAATAAACGATGGACGACAAGTGATGGCAAAAGTCACATGACCCTTTAAAGACAATACATAAAATGAACAAAATCTGGCGACAGAGATGCTGTCAGAAGCATATTTGTCACAGACTCAAGAGATGAGATGGAAGCTTTACTGTAGATTTGTGTACCCATGGGGCTACTCTGTGGGCCTCCTGAAAAAGAAAAACGAGACACCAAATCGGAAACTAGGTTTGTTTTTTCTGTTATATGTTTGGCTTGAAAGTGTATGTTAAACCTAAGAGAGGCAAGTACCAGTCTACGCACCAACTTCATTAACGTTTTATCCCTAGGAGAATTTTTGTTAATGGTCTCAACTACTTCCTGATTATTAATTTAAAAAAAAGAATTTTGTGGTGAGCTAATATTTTCCCCAAAAATTCTTTAGCCAAAACTATTGGGAATAATTCTTTAACTGTTATGTGTACATCTTTTATCTAAGAAGGCCATTCGTAAGCAAACCACTGACTACCAAACACAGCAGGAAAATCCCAATGGACCCCTGCAGCATTACAAAAAAGTTTTAAGACATCCGATGATATCCAGTCCTTAAACAAAAAACAAGATTTATCATTAAAATGAACTGTAAACTCATGCCAGGCTCTCAAATCTACTCTAAATACTTGCTTCTGCATTTAAAGTAATTCTAAAATAAGGACATGTATGGCCTACTACTAATTGAATAATTGAATATTCTCCTAAGAAAATCACGTCCTGGAACAACAACACTACAAGCAAAGTTTAGTAAGCCTAAAAGGGACTATAGTTGTTTTAAAGTCACTTTCATGCGTACTTTAAACCCATTTAAAAGTGACTCAACTTATCTGGCAAATGAGCAACCATAACTGTTGACTCGATTTTAGTGCCGTAAATCGTGATGCGAGTTTTTTTTTTCAGATTTGATGCGAACCCCTAATGTGTCAGCTAAATGTAAAAATGTTTTGAGTGCGTTGTAACATTCGTTAGTGCCTGCCTTCCCCACAAAGAAAAAGTCATTTAATAAATGGGAAACCCCAAAGATCGAGAATTTTTCATTTAAAATCCAATGCAGAGCTGATGAAATCCTTTCAAAAAGTTGACAAGAAGATAATGCCCTCACTGGCAGAGCTGCATCATAGTAAAATTCATTTTTCCAATGAAAACCAAGCAAAATGTAATTTAAAAGATGTATGGAGACCACACGACACGCGTCCTGGATATCGGACTTGCTCATGAGACATATATACCCAAAGTTTTGAAGGGCTTCTATATTTCGATATGTAACAGAAGTGTATTCGGACGGATTCCAGGAACTGACTGAATCTCCCTTTGGAAAAGAAAGGTCATGTGTCAGCCTATATACTCCTCGGTCTTTTTTTCGGTACTAATCCTAAAGGCGAACAAATAAAATTAACAAACGGTGGCTCTTTGAATGGGCCCTTTATCCTATCCTTTCCCAGTTCCTTCATCAACTTCCTGTCAACTATTTCCGGATTATCCTTTGCGCTTCTGTAATTTTCAGTTAATTTATTGTCTATTTTTGATATAGCCGAATTTAGCCGAAACCTAGAAGTGAACCCGGTTACTAGATGTTCTTTCAATTTAACATCATATCCCTGTAGCAAATGTTCCAACTTATTTACTCTTATCGGAGTTGGAAGAGACAGGTATATATCCATTCCACTCCTTGCACGAGAGAGTGGCATATTTTTGGCCACAACCAACACACTGGTGCTTAAGTTTGCAGGATGTAACTGTCTTACCTCCTGACTTACAATAATATAGGCCCAGCAGTAATTTGGAGAATTGAACTCCTGGCTGCTGGACATGTTTGTGAAAGGAATAATTACCTGATCGATTCCTGTTTTGGTTGGATGATTGATTGGGTTGTGGTGCAACAGTTTGTTTGAATTACCCATAAAAAGCAGTTCTCCACAAATCCTCATTCACCACTGCCCAATCATAATTCATTATTTTAAGTACCTTACTAAAAACTTCATCGTAGGACCTTGCCGTATGAAAACCAAATTGCTTAGAAATAGACCTTATATTGTAACCGTATTTGATCAGGGACAATATAGCATCTGGATACTTTATATAATAAAGTGACATATAAACGTCAAAAGCACAAGTCCATTGATAAATAATAAAAAAGTTGCTTAGATTTAGCATTTGCTAAAATTTTTTAATTTAAACTCTTGTACTGTGCATCATCATTTTCATCCTCCTTGAAAATGGGCAAAAAATTCATAAAATTTACAAAATCGTCAGACCATATTTTGCCCTTAGTCTTGTCACTCACATGGAACCCTAATGGAAGAATGTTCCTTATCATATACGGTGCAGTAAACTCCATAGCATTGTTCTGAATACCTACATTAGCTGTTCCAGGACCCTCAGCAATGTTCATCACATTTAATTTGGATCACTGACTACTTGAGGAATCAATTGTATTGACCCAATATGTTGCTGATGAATCAGATTTGTACTGATAGATGGAACTGCTTCTGTCTGTTGATGAATCAGATTTGTCCTGATGGATTAAACTGTTTCCCTTTCATCTTGCTGCACATTAGTACCATATCTTGAACCTTGTGTGGGACTGTGTTCACCCGTGTCTATGACTGGTAACAAACCATTTGCTGTAAAAATGTTTGATAGTTCGGAAGGTGATATCGTTTGATCTGTGTCGTTGGTTACTTGTTAACCATGTCCCGCGCTTTTTAATTGATCCATGAGTGATGCGACAATTTCCTGTGCTGTTGGTATTTTTTGTATTTGGTTGCTGTTAAAGTTACTGACAACTGGTATGATAATGAGGCGATATCTGTAAGTGAAAAGT
Source organism: Lithophaga antillarum (assembly GCA_028566495.1). Taxonomy (NCBI): domain Eukaryota; kingdom Metazoa; phylum Mollusca; class Bivalvia; order Mytilida; family Mytilidae; genus Lithophaga; species Lithophaga antillarum. Next base: position 5,140 of record JAOXYI010084621.1, on the reverse strand, counting down.
ATTGACCAGTTTCATTATTGACTGGTTTTGTACATGTATCACTGGTGCACTGCTTGTCGAATCTGAGAGTAACAAATTTCTATAGACGTTGAGGACTGATTCAGACCACTGTTTTTAGTTCTGTTTCTCTGTGTACGAGTTTGGGTAACAGTCGGACGTTCCTACTCAATGTCATTATAATCTGTCCTCTGTCTTAAATCTACTGCCTTCCTCCTTGATCTGTATCTTTGCTTCGGCATTCTGGTAAACAAGGAAGCATTTTATTAAAACGGTTTTAAACTGATAATAGAATACAACCATGTAACATGACGAAATTACCAATAGCATGAATCATTTCAATAGAAACTCATAATCTGACATTCAAGTGACACATTTATTTTTAATACAGTTGTATAAGCCAGTATACCAATGCAATATTTGCAAAAACCAACCAAGCATAACCATTATGACATTACCAACCATTGCTATATTTGGCATATACTAATGTTTAAAATATAAATAATTGTGTGTCTCAACCAAACATACCATGTATTGTAGAAAGTAATTCTGAGTCACAACCACCCATACCGTGTATTGTAATTGTGTGTCACAACCAACCATACTATGCATTGTATAAATTTATAGATAAATTAACCATAACCAGCCATAAACATGATAGCATACATGAAATCAACCGTAAGTTTTGTTTAAAACATAACAATAATGTAAAGTTAAATAAACCTGTATGTGTAGATAAACTAGAGAGCGAAGTGCAAAAACATAAAACATTGTCATGAAGTGAAAGGTAATAGCCATTGAATATTGTATATAAGTTATTAACCATTGTACTTTGTAAATTATAGGCGACTCGCACCACCTACTGCTGTCCTTATACTTTTTGCGTAGATTTCCATACCTTTCGCATTAAAATGTACGTCATCATCACACAAGAGTGCTCGAGTGTTTTTCACCTCACAAGAGTGTTCGAGTGTTTTTCCAAACACCCCAATGTTTCCAAAATGAAATACTGTCACTGTTTTTCAACACAGCGTTCAACTGTTTGTTTACTTTTACCACTTTGTTATTATATTGAGCACTCCGCTTCCGGTGTACCTCGGCACCAGTTGACCCACAATCACGTGACTTACGCCATAACTCATGTCGATAAAATAAGTGAACGAAACAATGTGCTAAGTTATTGGGGTCATCCTCTGTTGCCAAATCGTTATCTCCTATTTGAAGAAAAACGGAACTTGGCTGAAATGACAAAATTATATTCATGAAATTGCATCTTTGTATACATTAGGTCCTCGACGAAAAGTACCGTACCCCAAACAAGCGAATTCAACCCGAATTTCAGTCCCATCGAAACCTAAATTATACCAACCGCGCATGCAGTTCTCGTATGCAAATGACTCTAATCTATGAACTAAAGAAAGTCCAAAGATTAAAACACGTTGGACCATTGTGTATACAAGGAAAACATTCTCTAACAAAAATTTCGTTGACAAATATGTTACAACAATAAATGTAAACAGAAGAACAATATGGGTGGCTTGTACCTTTTTGCTGGATCTTTGTTATCTCCGATGAAGTCTCGTCCCTCAAAACTATCCAACGGTATGTATCAATCACTTCTGGTCCTGGATCCTTGTAGAAAAATTGTCAATAATGTCTTGTAACTGATAAGTCGTGATCACACAAAAAAAGTCCAACCTTCTGAAATTTATGCTGTCATTTTGTCATTTGTTAATAAAATGGCTTCTTGTTTCTGCCAAATTTTCTCAAGGAAACTCCTTGACCACCAGTCGACTTATGTAATATTTACTGGGCCGCCTGGTCGTATTGTAATAAACTGCTTTAATAGAAAGTGTAAAATTTCCAGTCCGAAATCCTTTTATTTGCAATAAAATTTATGTTTTCAAATGCCTATATTTAATACGCAAAAAAATAATTGATTCATATGGCATATGTAAAAAAAAAATCCAAATAGCCCATATGGCATATGTCAAAAAACCTAACAGAGCCACATTTAGGGTTTGTGGGTTAAAAGGGGACATCGAAAGGAATTACCGAGCGAAAAAATGGTGATATATAGAAGGGTCAATTCGTATAAACTTACTGTAAGCAAATATAACAATAACTTGACGAAGATAACTGTACTTACAAGTAAATATGTCAACAAGACGGCTTTCAGAAAAAAATGTAATTCCTTGGACACCACATGTTCCTGAATCCACTTCAGTCCCCGCAAACCCTTGTAAATTGTTTGTAAATTCCCGGTCTTCATTAAAACTCATATGAACCAATCAGAATTTAGCTCCCGTAACAGTTTTTGTGTCAGAGATTTTTATTGGCCACGATTGTGCAATGGGCGAAAAATGATTAAAAACCAGCCATTTGTTTAAGTAATCGGCCAAGGGTTTGTGTGGAGCGAAATTGACTCAGAAATCCTTGACTTGGGGAGATAGGGGCAGGGCATTTTGCAAATAAAGAAATCATTTTTTGTAGTAAATACATCAATCACTGGGGAAAAAATGCCGATGTAAGAAAACAACGGAGTTTTCTTAAATGACATTCATGTATGTCTCCACTGTTCTCCATTTTTGAAGCTCTGTTTGATGGTAATTCGGTCGAAAATGAACGATTGATTGTCTCTCGTCTTGTATACTTCCGACGATAGCGTACTGAATTTACCGTTGGGGATTATGTATCAGGTCTCGTATATGGAACAGCAAATCTACAGCAACTCAAATAATTATACCTCTTTTCAAATAATTGCACCTCTCTTTAAAATATTTGCTATGTGGTCTAAACGATTTATTGCGCGGTTGAATTGAATTGTTGCGCGGTATAAATCATTTAAAGAGATGTTTAAATTTTCCAATTTGAACCTCTCTTCAAATTATTTAGACCGCGCAATTATTCATTTGAACCGCCCATCATTTTAAGCGCGGTGCAAAAGATTTGAAGAGATTGTTAAATTATTTCCAGAGAGCTGCAAATCTTTACAAGTTTCACTTATCCGTAAATGATTTTAGGTGACGTAAAAATCATTTGTTGCGAGTATTATATCGACGAAATCATGCACCCCCAGTATAACACTAGAGCTGGGATGTAAATATTAATAAAGTTTCTGTAAGTCATTTGAAGAGAGGTTTAATTCATTTGAATAGAGGTATAAATTTTCAAATTTATACAGCTCTTTAAATTATTAAGATCTCTCTTCAAATAATTTAAAGAGAGGTTAAAATCATTTAAAGAGAGATATAAATGATTTAAACGTCTCTTCAAATCATTTACGGAAAAGTGCAATGTTTTCAGGATTGCAGCTCTCTGCAGATCAATTAAGGAGAGGTTTAAATCATTTACTCCTCTCTTTAAATGATTTGAACCTCTCTTTAATTGATTTGAAGAGAGCTACAATTGAATATTTGCAAGCAGTAATTTTCTTAAAGCGAGCAATAATTATTTATTGCGAGCAATAATTATTTGATGCGAGCAATAATTTATTTGTTGCGAGGTGCAAAATATCTAGACCTATCTTCAAATAATTAAAGAGAGGTGCAATTATTTGAAGAGAGGTGTGACTATCTGAGTTTCTGTAGATTTGGCATTCCATACACATATGGATAAAATGTTGAAAATATGTCTCTCTTTTCAATTTTCCTTGAATTATCTTTGTATATATTTGGCTGTTATCAAGATCATTTGGCACATTGCCGTTGGGAAAAAACGGTAGAACCAGCTGGCGAGTAAAGCATGAATCCAGTACAACTTTGTTGACGTCAGATGACATACATAGACCAAGAAAGAATCAGAAATCTGCCAATATTGGATAGCATGCATAGGACTTATTAAAGACCCCCAGGTAAATAAGAAATATCGGCGCGCTGTAGAGTAATCGTTCTTAAAAATAGTACGGTCTATATCTTTGACTGCACGCGAATTCGTTTAACACTGTGTACGAGGCTGTAAACCGAACAATGCAGGCGTTATATTCCGCTGATCTTCGATTGTTTAATTAACCTTGCGAAACATGATGGAGTTATTGCAATCCACCTAGAGTCGGCGAATAGCATATAAACGTATGATGACAATTTCAGTGCGCACGACATGTGTTTCTTGAATAACCTTCATCAGGTACGCTCGAGACCTAAAATATTGGGAACCCAAATACACGTTTGGGAGAATCAAACCAATAAGGACCTAAACAGAACAGCCAAAACCTTCTAAGGTCAACTATTACAATACACGTATAAGGGGCATGCGACCTCCATACAGTAGAATTAAGAAAAAAATAGGGTGGCGCTATTTGGTTATGCCTAACCCAAACGTAATTTCAGAAAAAGAAATCTTATTCCCGTCTTTCCTGGAAGACCGTACAATAATTGATTGATCGCCGACAGTTCTGACTGAACACTGCAAAGGTGTTCACTGGAACGAACGCAGGTAACTAACTTGTCTCATTATGATTGGCTCATAGTTTCGGTTTCATTATTGGTTGTCATTCAAATCCGCAACCGTGTTTGGCCTCATTGTTTTCTGGATATTCTGGTTACTAATTTGTTGCTTTACTATTACTGTCGGACGATATTCGGTAAAAAGTTTGCAAACAGACGCACGCCTATTGTTTTCTCGCGTTGTGTCATTTTTCCCGCCAAACCATTAAAATTTGCGCATGATAATTCATTAAACAGATAGAAGATCAGTATTGTTTCAGCTCATTTTATGAGGCATATTATCAGACTGAAAAAGGTCTTTTAAACCATAAAATTTCTGAAGGACAGATTCATAAAGATGTCGTTGGGGAAACTCGCTCGGGCTTTCAGAAACGCCAGCAACAATGGTCATAGCAATAGATAGCATGGCACAACGTGGATGACAGTCGTGCGACACAGTGGTTTTCCGTTCTGATTGACCTTATGCGAGATGCAGATACATGGCATCTAATAAAATTCCCCTATTAATATCGAAGTTCAATCATATAATGTCGGCGTTTATGCTGAAATAAATTATATTTCATTGTTGGTCAGCCATGCAGTTATACATTGTTTACTGATACTTCCACGCTCTACACTTTTAATCATTGCGTTGGGATTAACACGCACGTAACAGCTTAGGATTACCACTTGTCCTTGCTATTCTGCTATGCTTGATA
>JAOXYI010084511.1:0-12317 GCA_028566495.1 Lithophaga antillarum | reverse complement strand
CTAACTATTTAAATCGACTATCTATTTTTTTATTTTTATTTTTTTTTTTTTTAATTTATTCATTATTGTCATTATTATAGTTGTCAATATATTACCAAATGCACGATATATATATATAAGACTTCGTAATTTATTAAAAAAAATCTTAGCGATTTCAAAAGATTTGCTGTTTTTTAAAACACCTGCAGAAATTTTTGGTATTCATATTTGGAATGGTTACTAAATTTTTAAACTAAAGTTAAGATTTGTATATTTTTCAAGGGATACATGCATTTCTTTGAGCTGAAATGTTGCAACTTTGATTTATCATCTGAAATTACCATTAGGCAATAAACCATGAAACCATCAAATTTTTGCTATGATGAAAATACACTAGATCTCTAACTGTTGCCAGTGGATTACAGTACTTCTCAACTCGAGATAGTTGAATTCTTCACTTTAATTGCCAACCTTTACGAGCTGGTTATAATTAAGAATTTTACAATCCAAAGTATTCATAGTTGAGAAGTACTGTAATTCATGAGAAATAGTTTAGAGAAGTTATTTCTACAATGATTTCAGTGAAAAGAACAAAGAAAGGCAATCCGAATACGTTTGGCGGGAAATACCACACAACAATTTAATCAGCATGTGGTTTATCGATTGTTTAACCAACAAGTTAGAAAAGGTTTAAGTGTATGAAGAATTAGAGAAATATCTATTTCAGTTGAATAACAAATTACTTTACAGTAATTTTTTATTGGTGACTGACATTATTTAGTTTCTTGTTATTAAATATTGTTATGCTGACTGATTTTTGAATTGCACATTATAAGTGCAGAGAGCTTTTTTATAGGTGCTTAAAAAACTTTAATCAGGATAATTGCTGCTGTATGAACAAAAAATCGTGAATAACTTGCTAAATAAATGAAAGAAGAATACATCAGAACAAGATGTACATATTTGTATATGATTATGTTTTTCTTGGATTGTGTATTTTTATTTAGGTGCAAAACTTGTGTGGTCATGTAATGGTATAGCAATATTATGTGTGATTGATTATTTTGTGTAGTCTATCATTTCCATTGATTAAGTTGAAGTCTGCCTAAGAGTCAGGCAGTGGGTGACACATGCACTAAAAATCCCACACAGATCTAGGTGATTCTGTACTTTGGATCTCATAAAAATTGCTGAATGAATTAGAGTTTTTGATTTACCTTTAGGTAGCTGGAGTAATAAAACCCAAAGAATGCACTGAAAAGTAGAAATAAAGGGACATAATTCTTTACTTTCTCAAAATTTAGTTGAAATCTTAAAGCATTTAATTCTATTTTTTGTGGATTACCCAAAAAATTAACAAAAATTATAGGGGGATTTTTCATAGCATCATCAGAGATATTGATTTTATACTGACCAGTCAAAATTGTAAAATTAAACGAAGATTGATAAATATGAAGTTTGATTTGGATTTTACTGTATCAACATTAATACTGAGGGCTAACTTGAGATGTGACGCAGTGATCACGTGATTCAGTCTTCAGAGCCAACAGTGGATACATTGAAACATGCCTGGGAGGGAAAGAGTGGGCAAGTTAGCCCTCAGTATTAATGTTGATACAGTAAAATCCATTTATCAATCTTCGTTTAATTTTACAATTTTACTGTATCAACACATACTGAGTGCTCCCTTGAGATTTCAGAGACAATGTATCCATTGTGGTAGCAAATTAAGAAGCCCATAGCTTGCAACCATACATGTAATTATAGGGCATCATAAGAATTTTGAAAACAATCTAGTTCTACTTGTATTATACAAAAATTACAACATACAAGAAAAATCATGTTTTTCATGCATCATTAAGTATAACATTAAAATTTCCGATTTTGTCAATCGGTTTGTTATAAAATTTGAAAAAAGTTCGTTCATTTGACCAATTTGCTGTTTTTAAAATAATGTCTAAAGGGACTCCACATTTGTTAGCAGAACTAACTGCTGCTGACCTAGTGCTATGCGGAGAAAATTTTGAAATGTCAATACCGGCTATCTAAAGAATTTTTTGAATCCAAGAACTTAAAAGTTTGTCTAGAAATAGCTTTAAATGGTTTAACAGTAGTTATAAAAAGTTTTGTCTCATTTCCCATATACAGTTCGGTTTGGCTTAAATATGCCTTCATAGTTTGAACAACACACAAACAACACACAAACTTTCATCAGAGACATATTTCTCTAAAACCAAGGGCGGCAAATGTTCCCCTGGCTTCCATGCCTTTAACAGTTCTAAAACCTGAATTCGAACTCGGTTTTCATTTACATCAATGTATCGAATGTCCATTAAATGTAGAGTTTGTCCTCTTTGTCCTGTCAATAAGGCTAATAACATAGCAAGTTTCCAAGTTAAATGTTTCAATGATAAAAGAGCTACAGGTATAAGTGTTTTCCAATATTTCAAAACAACACTAACATCCCATGACGTAGAATATCTAGGTAAAGATGGGTCTTTTTGTAAATAGCCCACACATGTATCTACAAACAAGGGGGTGTTCTCCAACACTATTTACACTATTTTACAGAAGTCACTGACGACACAGCTGATCTGGCAGTATTAATAGAACTATATCCCAGTCCTGATTGGAAAAGTGAGTCTAAAAAATCTACTAATAAAGTGGGAGATGGTTTAGACGGATCAGCTTTCTTTTCACGACAAAACTGCAACTATCTTGTAATACTGTTTCTGGGTTGAATGTCGCCAAGATGAAATGAGAATTTCTGAAGCGTGTTCTGATATTCCCGTGTGTCCGACAATTTCCGAAATACTGCAAGTTTGAGATTCTTTATCGGATGAAGTTTTGTTGGATCCGTTGGTGACATCAGTAGATTTTTTCTCACCGGAAGTAAGTAACTGTCTGCACAAACCATTTGTAGAAATTTTGTGAACCATGGCTGTGTCGTCCACAGAGGTACTATCAATACTAGTTGTCCTTGATCCTGTTCCAGCTTCTTTAAAACTTGTGCAATTAAGCTGAAAGGTGGAAAAGCATAATTAATGTTCATGTTCCAATTCAAAGAAAAAGCATCAACTGCAATTGCATTTGGGTCAGGTAAAAAAGAAGTGTATGTTTGTAACTGGTGATTTAAACGAGATGCAAACAAGTCCATAAACAGTGGTCCATAAATGTCTTCAATAACTTTGAACACTGCAGTATTTAATTTCCACTCCATATCAACACTAAGGTTCCTAGAAATATTATCAGCTTCTGTGTTACATTTACCCAGCAAATGAAAAACACTTACTTTAATGTTTCTGTCAATACACCAAAACCATATCTGTCTAGTCAGATTATTTAATTGTTCCTTTCTACCTCCAAATTTTGATAGGTAACTAACAGCTACAGAGTTATCCATTAAAAGTTTAACATGTTTACTTTTGTCTGGTGATAAAAAACTGAATTGTCAGAAAAGCTGCTTTCAATTCTCAAAAATTTATAAATGATGTTGTTGTTCCTAATATGACCAAAAACCACCTGTCTTAAGTGTAGTGTTTTCAGCAACTCCACCCCACCCTGTTTTTGAACTGTCAGTTTTTATTACAATGTCTGGTTCTGACATAATGAACGATTTGAAACATAATTGAATATTGTTGTACCACCAGTTAAGGGTACACTTTGCACTGTTACTAATCTGAATTTTTGCTTCAAAATTTCCACAATTTTCTTTTAGCTTTTTGTCCTTTTCAATTTCTAATGATTTATAATATAATGGCCCATACTCCATTCCTGACTCGCTAGCAACCATTTTTCCTATCACTTGAGCCAGTTCACGAATAGTTATTTCTGCTCTGTTACTTAAATTATTACACAAGTCTGATAATTCTTTTGCTTTTTCCTGGGAGAATCTTATTTTCATATCTTCTGAATTTATGATGAACCCAAGGAAAGTAATAGAAGTACTTGGCTCAAAAACAGACTTGATGGGGTGTATTGTAAGACCAAGATTGTCGACTAATTGTGTTGTTTGTGTAACATTTTCTAAACATTCCTTATAAGTATCACCTTGTAGGAGAATATCATCAATATAACATATATTTGTATACCCCATTTTTCTCAGATGTGAAAAAACAGGTTTCATTAGTTTAGTAAACACTCTAGGCACACTGTTTAATCCATTAGGTAGTGACGTAAACCAATATAAATTGTTTTCCCAATAAAAACAAAGATATTTCCTAAATTCATTGTCAACTTGCTCACTATAATATGCATCCTTTAAATCTACACTAGCATATCAAGAATTCCTTTTAATAATTGGTAACACTGACTTTCAAGTTTCCATTTTAAAATGTATATGTTCAACATCCTCATTCAAATATTTCAAATTTAGTATATGTCTGTGTGTACCATCAGCTCTTGGCCTTACAAAAATGTTTGAAATAAAATTTTTAGAACATGGTGTCGTTATCTCAATAACTTCCTTGTGAAGTAATTTTTGAATTTCATGTCTTATTATATTGCACTCTTCTGTATTAAAATGAATTGAATGTGGCATGTTTTGTTGAAAAGGCAATTGTTCGAATTCAATCTTGTATCCTTTTACTATGAACAAAATCCAACTATCAGATGTTAACATTTCCCATTGGTTAATGAATTTTGCTATCTTTCCCCCAAAGAAATTTTCAGGAGTGTTCATATATTGAAGAAATGTATTTTGGTTGTCAACATTGTTTGCTAATGTAACAGTATTACTTACAGCACTATACGTTAAGTCTGTTTGTTGTACTTTGACTGGCCTTTCCCTAAAAAATTGGGATTTTTGGCTCCATGGTCATTTGTTTGTTTGTTGGGAGTGTTTCTTGGAGATGATTGCGTACTCTGTGGAACCCTGGCAAGACGTGCAAACTTCCTGTTGTAAGGGTGCGGATGATTGACAGCCGGATTACATTCAGGGTTAGATGGAGTTGGTTTTGGTGATTTTAGGTCGTTTTTCTTTGGGAACAGTTGATTCCTGGACACAACTTTGGCTGTTTCATTGGTTGCTTTCGTATCAGTAATCGTCTTTGACAAATCATCTCCGAAAAGCAGTTTAGTAACTGGCACAGTGTCAGCACACACATCGGCATAATTTCTCTGCAAATGTGGTTGTATCAGATATCTCCTTCTGTAACTAATGTCACAAAAAGCTATGTTCATTAGTTTAAATGTGTCATTCGACATCTGTTTCATCTCTTCCACATCCTTCTGACTGATAGTGTCAGCTCTAGATTTTCGAAGTTTGTTCATCATACCAGTAAGTGGGAAGAATGCTTTCAGAATAAAGCCCTGGCTTTTCTGTAATTTAGCGTCATTATCTCTCACTTTGGTTGTCCTTTGAGAGCTTTCCAAACACCTGTGTTGACTCTTGGTACTACCATATTTTTACAGTTCTCTAGGGCCAAGTACTTTGATGTAAGGTCCCTAATTTTTTCTTTGGGGACTTTCTCATGAAAATGGTCATTGATAATCTTTGCCAAGTTATCGTCAATTTTGCCGGCGAATTTCTCGTCGTTGACCAAAAACGATTCAAGGTCGTCTTCCCCTGCCTGTTCAGGATCAACATCATCGTCATTTACGACTGACATTTCATCTAATTTGTCCATTCCATATGAACCCGATTCATTATCTGACTCATCTTGAGTATTTCCAGATACGTCTTGTCGTAAAACACCAGACATAGATTTGATAAGTTCTGCTTGTTGTTTTATCAACATTTGGTTTGACAATAAAACTTGCTGCAAGTCGACATTTTGTTTGTTTACACTCGAAGTCTCGTTGTGTACGGTAGCTTCCGTGATTATGACCTCGTTATCGTCCATTCTGATGTCACAACTCATAGAAGACGAAGCTCCGCCCACTTTATTCATTGATTGAAATAAAGTGTTTATAAAATATTTATAGAGCTTATCGAGGCCTGGACCACATGCGAAATACAGCAATTATGCCTGGGAATGGCGTTAATGCCTGGAAAAAGCGGCTACGATGCCAAAAATTTTGATAATCGGCGAAGATGCCTACAGTCAAAAAGCCACGTCGGCCATAGTTCTCGCTACTACGAGCGGATCGTGAAAAAAGTTCACAACATGGGGATCAAACAAGGAGAAACTTAATCAGTTTTCTTCAGCACTCTTCCTTGACCACACATAAAATCCAACGAAAATCCAAATTCTTTGTGAATTAAACTGAATAAAGTTAATAAAAATCGATGATAAACAAAGACACGTCCTTGCTGAATCAGAAACAAAGCATCACTGAATCACGTGATCACTGCATCACATCTCTCAAGGGAGCACTCAGTATGTGTTGATACAGTAAAACCATAGATTTGTCTCGCATCATTAAAAGTTTACTGAGACATTTCCACTTGACAGTTTTCAGAACGCATTTGTTTCTAACCTTACTTTTTGGCAGCGATGACAGTCGTTCAGTAAACGTCTCACTGTAAGAAACAAACACATCGTTTAATGACCTTTATCGATCTCGCCTTATGCAACAAAAATAGATTACACACGACTCGGATGTAAACAAACAGATAATGTGCGGGAAAATGAATGGTCAGCAAGCGCTGTTGTTTTATTCATTATTTGATGACAGTTCATCGTCGTCGTTTGATGAATCATGTGATGAAGATGATGAAGATGATGGTTTTCTTTTCATATTTAAAGAAACTTACCATTATTCATGTTTCCTTGGTCCATCTTCTGCATTATTTTAGCGGGGAAAAATGCACGTGTTTTTAATGATTCAAGCGACAGATTCAGAAACAAATACATCATTTACGCTAGTCAACGATAAACGATCAACGACTACGCGACTATTTTGCGGGTACATCGTTTACGTAAACAATGTCAACGTTGACAGGAAAATGTTAGAAACAAACGGATTAAACGACTACCCGCGTAATCGTTTACATCGTTTAGAAACAAATGGGGTCATAAACAATTCATCAATAGAATAAGATCAATTAAATATTTACATAAAACTCCAAAATATCACAATATGATCTTTAAGAATGATCCCCCACCCCTTGTATTGTTGACGTCGCCTAACTTTGACAGATTTTTGTACCATTTTACACAAAAAAAAAGAGAAGAAGAAAAAGAAAAAAATTGAGCTGATGGAAAGCAACCTGGGTACTCCATATATTTTTGCATTTTCTTGAGAAATTAAGTGATCTATTATATTTTTAAATTTTAACGTGTTTTGTTTCTAGAACTTTTACGACGTAACTCAGTACAAACAGGTTTGATAGGGAAGAGAAATAATTTTTGCAAATCCTATATAAAATGTATAAATTTTCGGTGTTTTGAAACTTTACAGGGAAAACAAGAACGGATACCGTTAATGTTTCTGTGGTTATACTAATCGAATGAAAAATTGGATGAAAATCGTATATTCATGCAAAATTCCCAAAACTGCATGATATCAGCCGTTACTGCTTTTTGACCATAGAATTCTGAGCTGAAAACGCCATAGAACATCACTATGACATGAAAAATATACATTTAATATTAGTGATAAAGCTTTTAATAACCGATGTATAACCTTATGAACAAAAAATGCGTTTCTTTATAAGTAATATGATAAAGAAAATTATTTAAATGACTTCTATCTAAAGTCGGTCAGGTTGTGGTTCACTTATTCTGTACTTAAAATATGGGATCAAGGTCCATTCATAATAATTTCCCGGAAGAAAATTTTCATTTCCGAAAAAAGAAGAGGCGGAATCTAATTGTAGTATAAACACGTTCACGGACATTTCTCATGTCCATTCATGGTTTTTTCTCCCCATGATAGTAATAAACACATTTTTCTTTTTTGTCAAATTATTGTTAGAAAAAAAAATAATTGTTTGAACTTTAAGAGCCCAAGTAACATGTTTTTAACCAAAAATTTGGAAATTGTTATTTCAGCATTTTGTTTACATTATAAGCATTCTTCGGAAATTTTATGGTCGCCATCATGAGTTGGATGATCAGTATGTAGCGTCCGTATCAAAGATGATTACGGACAGGTTTCTAGTGTCGTAGTCATTATCCGTTCTCCTTAGCCTATTTACGGCTTGTTTCCGGCTTTTGTACACTGGACAATACGACGGGTATCACGTGTGAAGCGGAACATGCGGAGCACTTGATGTCATTCTCAGTTTTTATGGGAGTTCGTATTGTCCTAGCTTTAGTTTTCAGTGTTGTGTCTGTGTGTTGCTTATACGTTTGTGTTTGTGATTGATCCTTTGTTTCTTGTCTGGTCCTATGGATATATGTGACTCGTGAACTTTGGTATTCTTCTCATTCTGTTTATTTGAAAAATGTGCGACTTCGTAGAAATTTGAGCACTGAAAATCTTCAAGACTGTTGTTGCAATTCTTATGCTAAAAATTATGTTTTTGAAATTGATCCCTGTGGTTAGAAAAAGGCATAAAATTTTTCTACTACATTAGATATTTTTTAAACCTATGTAGTCATTTTAAAATTGCTTTAAATGACATAGAATTGGTAAAATGTCTATACCTATAACTTTTTGGCAAAAAAGAAATTAAAGATGATATGCGTTTCTTTTTTTTTTGTTCAGTATGTACTGAGGCAATATCCTTTAATAGAAATATCTTTGATAGTTACCGCAATACGGTAAGAAAATAGGACTTTAATTTGTTTTCACATTATCTATGGCAAATGATAGGAACTACAACTTGTGCCATTGCTTATTCTTAATATTGGGTCTATTGACTTTGTTTTTGATATTTAAGACACCTTTTCAGTATTTGACGGGAAGTTTATAGAATTAGGTATCAATGTCAAAATTCTTCAATATAAACGTTGAGATGGTCTGCTTGTTGTGAAATGTTACTAATTCGTTTTACCGAATATTTCAATTGGACGCAAAAATATGCTTCAATTTCATCGTAGAATGTTTCATTTTTTTGCGGAATCAGTAATATATAACAAATAGTAAAAATTTATTAAACCATGAACAATTTCCGGATTACGTTAAAAATTCACTTAATAGACTACGTTCAAGTACAATTTGATGTAATCAGATTTTAAAGTGGCATCAGATCTAAAGGTATGTGCATCTATAGATTTATAATGATAAGTCTATGACTAATTAAGTACTACTAGGTAGTTCAAATAAAATAGTCTTTTCCATGAAAAGTAAACAGAATTAATTATACAGTTTCTTTATATATGCTCAATAATATTTTTGTACTACTTTCCATGATCTTGTTGGATTTAGGTTTTAAAAGAGATTTTACTTCATGTTCTGTCAATGTTTTGTCATTTTACTTTTCGGTCATTTTCTAATACATTCTTTGTAAAAATTATCTTGTCGCATTAAACTTTATATCACAGTAGACTGTAATATTAAGCCATTCTGACAAAAGAGAATTGTCCTTCCATTCATATATCATTGCTTGCCTTATCATCATCTAAAATAGTACTTAGATTTCGCATGTGACTGGCTGTTTTCCTTGTGAGACAGCCCATACGAGACATGGTCTCGTGACGCTGTCTTCAACAGGCAGATGTCCGGTTAGACATATTGATTTGTTTGACGTCACTATGGACCTTTTCAGAAATACGACGGCATTATGGGAACGTCGTTATTCTACATGTTTCTTATTGGTCAAGACTTCATTTGCGAGGACGCTGAGCTTGCGCAACGTAATTTACGGGGACGGAAGTTAAATTTCTAAATAGCTCCAATGTAACCATGATTAAAAGTCGAATTGTTCCACGTCACAATTGCAATATCCTTGTTTAATGGCAACTGCATTCATTCCTTAAGTGTTTTGATTATTCAAATAGTGCTTTTCGAAAAAATAGGTTCTCATTTTCGGCGAAAATTAAAGATCGGGACATCTGTCACTATTGTGAAGAATTCAACATTTGTACGTCTTTTGCTGTCGTTCCGCTATGTTCCACTCCTGAGAAGATAAAATATCTCACACTTGTAGCCGATATCCCTGATTTCAATATATCTAGTAATCGTCCCTTATTTATCTGTGTATAATGTTGTGTTCATCTTTAAGTCGTATATTAATTAGGCATTGAATTAGGGAAACGAAAACAATTCTAAACATATTTATTTGTCTAACCGTGAACTTCACATTTAATATGTTTAATTATTACTAACTATAGCCCTAATTTTTCTTCCAAAATGAATTGGAAAGTATCCGACCTAATAAAACGCTATGAAATTTCAAACTTCAGTGAAGTAGTAGGCTTCATGTCAGTTCTTCTTACATACATTTAATTAGAAATTAAGAACAAAAAGTTATATAATGGTTTATTTAAACTGTATTTAATTGTAATGTTTTTAATGTAAATTATGTATAGTACAATGCTCATTTGTGTCATTATAAGTTTACAGTACTTTTTTCTTGAGAGAGGATTATTGTACACAGTTGTAAGTACTTGATCTAATATGACAGCCTTGGTCGCATATTTGCTTTAGTCGCCCCTAAGGTAACTATGATCTTGTTAGCCTCAGGTTTTACTGCTGAAATGATCAGCCACTCTCTGCTGTATACGTTTCCATTGTCCTCCATTTATTTTTCAACTTATTTTTTTACGTTTCATTTTTTAAATAATGAAAGCCATTTCTCTAATATAGAAGTAAGATTACTCGAAGACTCAGGAGGAGATATTCAGTTAGACGTATAGTTATTAATTTCGGCACTTGTGGGGGATATTAATTTTCTGGGGATATTAATCCTGACAGAGGTACTAACACTGGCACATGATTATAAACACCGACATATGAATACTGTGATAGATAGTAATATTTAGACAGCGTTAATAATTTTGCGGGAGATCTTAAAATACATAGGACTTCCATGGGAAATTATTAACTTCTCCGGGTGTCTGAAGTGACTTCTATAGAGTACAGTATTGAATTGATACATACACGTTGAATTTACTGTTACAATCAGCGGACACAGTAGTTTCATTCGAGACTAAAACTATAATCTCTGCTTGACGAGAATGAAAGGTACTTGTTCGATTCTTCTAGATACAATATACACATATAAAAAAATTGAAGGCAGGGGAAACAAACATAGTACCTTATAGTAACTTTCGTCAGCAAAAATAAAATAAACCTGAGCCATGCAAATTGTGCACGGAGACCGCGCAGCGTTCGAAGTGGTCAAAGTACGGCTTAATGTGTTCATCTAGCTTGAACACAAGGTCGAACTCGGCAACTGATTTCTAACAAGTCCAGTGTTTGACCAGAAAATGAATATTATTTTTTTCCCTTAAATATTGATCATTGTCTTTTAAGTAATCGAGAAATACAGTTTAGAGGCAGTATTTAAGATCTTTCTGTTACAAAAATTTTTTTTTATCATTCTTAAAGGCGGAGCACCTTTTACTGAAACTGATTTAATCCTTGCTATTATATATCAACCAAGTCATATTTGGTGGAATGGAAAAAAATGTATTTCATTACATAAACTTTGAAAAATATATATACTTTCTTCAATTTGGGATGATATTTTCTATTTTTTAAAGAAAAATTTGAAAAACTAGCACCTGAAATATCTATTTTTTAAAACATCATAACCGATTCTCTTAAAAATCAATACTGATGCCTCAATTTGAATTCGAAGGACGTTTTGAGAATAGTAATTTCTACATATAATATTGAATATGTTTGATAGATGATTATTATACTTATGTTGTTGTAATTTTGACTAAAGGAGAAGCAACAGTATTTAAATGAATCGAAAGTACACTGGAAACCATATGAAGTCAAGGTCATGTCAATCATAGTAAACAATCATTATTGAAAATGTTTCAATGAAATAGGACATAAAAATTCGATAAAATATACCTGTGATTAGGTCACTTAATGTCAAGGACCATCAGCAAATAGTTGGTATATATATCCTATATCCTTTGTTTCGGGTGCAGATTTGAAATCAAGGATGACCATCATTGGGGTACATAGGGGATCACTGCGGAACATAAGTGGAGCCGATTGGTAAACCTGCGGTAGATTTAGTGTTTAATTTATTCACAATATCACGGATTTGATTGTGTTTCAAAATGCAGAATGGATAAGAAATTCCACTTATAATAATAAAACAAAAGGCATGTGGATTGGAAAATTAAAAAACTGTAGGGTAGACAGATAAACCACTCAATGCACTGGGGGTATATTCTGGGCATATTAAAGAGGAATGTGACAAACTAAATTGGGAACCAAAACTAGAGAAAATAGATAAACTATTTTTTTATGGAAAAACGAAATCTTACATTACTTGGAAAAATACTCATAATTCAATCATTAATTTTACCGATGTTTACATT
>JAOXYI010084402.1:0-12317 GCA_028566495.1 Lithophaga antillarum | reverse complement strand
TTTCTCTTGTCAACATGCTGCAGTCGTATCATGCTGTGCTTGGCGTAGCCCTTTGTTTCACTATCCAGCAGGAAGCGTGGGGTATGTGAGCTGTGCTCACTTTTTCTTTCATTGTTAAAGGTTTTAGTTATGTTCTGAAAAGCTTGAAAGACTAAACATAATTATTCTGGTTTGGTTTTATGAGTGTGTATGTAGTGATGATCATCTATGATATATTGTATGCACTGGTATAACTTGCACATTAAATCAGTGTATCGGGGGTACTAGTAATATACATCTTTTTCCACCTCGTTAACATTTTTGAAAATATCATTGAAATATGTTTAATTAAATATCAGTAGTACTGAATAAATTTTCAGTTGCATGTTTAAAATTTGTATGTCAAAGATACCTGAACAATCATAAACAGTCGGCAAAATTGAAACCGCGCCAAATCAGGTCTGCTTATTACAAAATAGCACCATGAGCGTCAGATTTCAAGTGTTACACATAAATTTTATTATTTTTCCATCTTTTATTATAGAATTTTATCATGAATGACAGTGGAAGATTAGAATGGACAGACGAAGCTTGTGAAGCTTGGAGAGTTCGGTATCACAAGGAAATATGCCATGGTTTGTCACTATTTCTGAATAACCAGGAATATACCGACATTAAGATCATTGTTGATGAGAAGACATTTAACTGTCACCGTATAATTCTATCAATCATGTCCCCATACTTCAGTGCCATGTTCTCGTCAGGGATGAAGGAGTGCCAGGATGGGGTTGTACACCTCCAAAATGTCGAAAGTGAGGCTTTCGAGAAAATCCTAAAGTTTATATACGGTGGACAGGATGTGATAGACACGGAAAATGTCGACTCGTTATTACAAACCTCTGTAATGTTACAGATTAAATGTTTACAGGAGAGGTGTGAAGAATACATGGTCGGAAAACTTGATCCTGATAATTCCATAGCGGCCTGGAAACTAGCACAAGGTCACGGTTGTTCATGTCTTGCAGAAAGGGCGTTTCAATTTATATTGCACTATTTTGAGCAGATTTGGAAGACGGAAGACTTTTTAGCTATTGACCGTGACGAACTTTTACAAATTATTGATAATAATAACTTGAATGTAAAAAGTGAAGAGTTAGTGTGTGAAGCTGTGATGAGGTGGATCCAAACTGATGTTGACCAAAGAACCAAAGATCTCCCACGAATCTTTGAAAAGCTGCGTTTGCCCCTTATACAACCAGAATATCTTCTTGATGTCCTTGAGCATAATACACTTGTGCGAAATAACACATCTTGTCGAGATGTGCTTGAAGAGGCAAAACGGTACCATCTTCTACCAGCCAGACGACAAGAGTTTGTGTCGCCTCGTATGAGTTTTCGAAATTTCGGTGACTTTGAAGAAGTTATTGTTTGCGTAGGTGGAAGTGATGAGAATTCGAAAACAACGCAACAGGTTTGGTGTTACAGTGATAAAAGAAGTAAATGGTTTTCGTTGACGGCCATACCATATGATCCAGGAGTTGAATTTGCAACCTGTGCATATGGTAACGCTATATATATTTCCGGTGGTAGCACAATGATGAGCTCAGTGCTCTGTTTTATAAGTACTCAAAACAAATGGGTTCATTGTGAGCGAATGTTGCTTGGTAGGCGTCGTCATGCAATGGTAGCTGTCGGGGAATCTGTTTATGTCTTAGGTGGATATGACGACAACAACGACGACGACTTCCGGACTTTGATGAGTATAGAACAGTATGGGATAACAACTGGTAGTTGGGAAGACGCTGGGTACCTTGCAGTTCCAGTGAGATCTGCATCGGCTGCAGTTGATCGAGAGAAAATCTATTTATTTGGTGGAGTAACAAGTGCCGATTTCGATACGAAAGTTGTACAGTGTTTTGACACAAGGCTCAAAACATGTACCATAATATGTGAACTTCCTGTTTATTGTCGGTTGTCCTCGGCGATATCACATGATCACAAGATATATCTTGTATGTCCAGACGGTGACATTATCGTATTTCTTGGAGACGGTTCCACTGAAATAGCAGGGCAAATATCAGAGTTCGATCGGTATAGTTTTGGTGCTGTGTTGAAAAATAATTCAATAATTATCCTCGGTGGCATGGACTCTGACAATTCATTTGGTGACCGTATCACCTTTGATCTGTTAACATCCACTTCATCAATATCTGCGAATGTTCTTCCACACAAAGCGTCTGGCTTTGGATGTGTTAAAACCGTTATCAATAAGAAATATCTTCAGACACTATCGTTATAGGGAACGCCACCAAGTGCATTACATAGCGCTACGGATATTTGACACAAAAATTGACACTGCAAAAAGTCGATGGTATAGGTGTTTCGTACATGTTTTAATTTATTTAAATTAAAACAGAATCAATTCAGTTCTAAGGTTTAAATGTTCATTCAACGTAGGTGAAAGTAATGTGAACTTTTGGCATAGATTCCCACTATTTAAAATTGTTTAGCTCACCTGACTGAAAGCAGTGAAATACTAGTAGCAGAACTGCAAAAACTTGACATGAAGCAAGATTTTGACGTGTAATTTTCATCAAATTAAGATACATAAAATAAATTTATGTATAAAGGTCTGCGAGTCAAATTTTAACACCGGGATAAATAGAACAAAAAATTGAGAAATCTTCTAAAGCGCCAGAATGGAAATTTAATAATACAATGTATCTGGACTGAAACTCCATTCTGACAATACAATGTATCTGGACTGAAACTCCATTCTGACATGGGGATTCAAGTATGTACAAATGAAGGTCACAAGATCCTCGTGATCTAAGGCATAGTGTCTACCAGAACTAAAAATGAAATCTAGCAATGTGCATTTTTATAACCAGATATGCCTATGGTTTTATTAGCTCATCTGCTCCGAAGGACCATGTGAGCTATTGCTATTACTTGGCGTCTGTCGTTAGCTTTTCACATTTCAGTATTCAGCAAACTTGGCAGGAAACTTCCTTACGTGAACCTCTTCAGACTATGTTTTTCGTCCCGATCTGAAATTCAACATGGCTGCCAGAACAATTAATGTGTTCTGGTTGGATGAAGTTTCAAAGATCGTCTTGTCAGAAACAACATGGCCAATGGAATCATAACTGCATAAAGACATTTCTTTACGAAGTTTGTGTTTTTCTTGTTGATCTGAAATTCAAGATGGTCGCCACCTTAGGACCATAAGGGGAAACATTAAAAGATCTCTCAGAAGCAACCGAGACATTTAAACCAGAACTATCGATGAATGATAGTCCTTTACAAAGTCTGTGTTTTTTCATGCTGATCCGAAATCCAAGATAGCCGCCTACCGAGGACATAGTTTAACATAGACCACTTCTCTGAAACCACTTCAACAATTGAACGACAACTGCTCATAAATGATCATAGGATGTTCTTTTACAAACTTTGCGTTTTTATGCCAATCTGAAATCAAAGATGGCTGTCATTGCAACCGCAGGACATAGTTTAACATAGGACCCTATGAGAAATTTACGTACAGATCTTTTTTTCAGAAATGACGAAGACATTTAAACCGGATGTGTTCATAAATGATCACTTGGTGGTCCTATACAGATTTTGTTTTTTTTATACCGATCCAAATCCAAGATGACCGTCACCGCAGGACAAAGTTTATCATACGACCCTATGGGAAAATACATAGATCATATAATAGACATACGTACACAGATTTTCCCTGAAACCACCAAAACAATAAGACCTGCAGTGTTTAAGAATGATCATTGGATCATCCTGTACATTGTTTGTGTTTTTTATGCCGATCCGACATCCTATATGGCCGCTACATCAAGGCATAAATTAACACAGGACCCACGAGGAATATATGTGAAGATCTCAGAAACCACAGAGAACATTAAACCAGAACTTACCATGAATGATCATGGATGGTCCTTTACAGAGTTCGTGTTCTGTAAGACAAACCGTTACATGAGCTAGGCTCCACAGGAAATTTTGTCAGATATTTTTTTTCAATTTCTAATAGTTGGTCAGTTTATAACCAGGTGATCCTCTAGCCGAATTTCTTGTTCTATGACCTTTTGGCAGGGTGTAAATGAATTTCGTGCAAGTCTTGCTGTTTTGGAGAAACAAGGGGTCCAAGTGGCCGATTTTCTTAAGGAAAGGGATTTTGGTGCATTCTTGTCGTTGATTTATTTCAATTCAGAAGTATGCTGCATTACCAATGGATTTGATGCAACTTTTGCCGTTTTCGAAATAAAAGGGGTCAATTTTCTTCTTTTTTTCTCTCTCTCTTTTTTTGTGTGTATCAAACGTGTGTATCAAACTATTTTGCATCCTTTATTAGAATAACCAGAGATACATGTATGGTGTTAACCATGCCTGTTTTTTTCTACTGCATTAGATA
This sequence comes from Lithophaga antillarum, assembly GCA_028566495.1. Lineage (NCBI taxonomy): Eukaryota > Metazoa > Mollusca > Bivalvia > Mytilida > Mytilidae > Lithophaga > Lithophaga antillarum. The sequence goes on along the minus strand of JAOXYI010084402.1, from coordinate 7,909 downwards.
AAAACATGAGGAAAATTTAAAGTGTTTTACAAATGATTTCTATGGAAAATACTTTACCTTACCTGAAAGATCCCCTATGTTCTAAAAGCTTTTAACTCCCTCTTAGGGAATAGATCAAAAGATCGATGCCGGATAAAAAGCTTAATTCACATAGTTTGGGGGTGGGTGGGTAAAAATCCGGTTATATTCTCCCTCACTGCGTTCGTCCGAATATAAAATAATTCTACTCTAAGGCAAATAGAAAAACAAAGATCAGATGTAGGTGTGCTACTCGCTATAACCTCGAGACAAAGGGACAAAATTAAACGAAAATGAACAAAGAAAACAAGTACTATATAAAATGTCCACCCTCAAAAAGAACATTTAAACTCATATACCAATATTAGAGGATACAGAACACTGAGAATTAATAGAGTCTTTAATGTACCCATCTCTGGCAAAATCAGTGCGCCATCTGCCGTGTTCTTTAATTAAACGATCTGAAACATTATTACGGGCTGCCGCAGTCGCACCACCACTGCGTAAACTATGTAGTCCAAAGTCTTTACAATTCAAACCAATAGCTGTCAAAGTACTCAAAAGAATTTCCCTAGCTCTAGTATAGGACAGAGGGCGATTAACTGAAACTAATTTGTAAGTATTTTCCGTTTTGAAAAACCTGACAGAGCGAAAAATATATTGATCGGAATCAAAATTTAACCCTGCTAAATTAATATAAGTCAAAAGCCAAAAAACTGGACAAGTGGGGGAATTGGTTTTACAAATAATAACATTATTACCTCTTCTATAAATATCAGTTTTACTAAATTCAATATTCAAAGAAACATAAGTGTCAAAAATTTTTTAAATTACACATTTTTAAATTCGCAAGTTCACTGTATCGCAAAAATCCAGCAAAACCAAGCAATACCATTGCACAGATTCTAACATTTGGTAAATTAGAACGATCCGCACCAAATTGTTCCACTATCTTCTGCAAATGTTGTGCTGTAATCGGCTCTTTTTTAAAGACTGGTTTTCCTAGAATACGCTTTGCACCATCAATCATCATGAGCAATAACTTATCTTCACACGGATTTTCCACTAAACTAAAATCGTGATACCATTTTATGCTGTAGAAATGAGCTAATAATACAGATTCCGAGACGGATTGTTGCACAAGCCCACTTATATAAACTGCAACGGACGCAACACTTGCCGGTAAATAATTAACACTAAAACGAATACACCACTCCTTGAATTTCTTGAAATACACATCATACTTTTTATTTGTAGACGGAGCCTTACTTCTTTTAACAATATCGAGAATACGTTGTCGACAACCATTAAACTGCTGATTCAAAGCTGAAAACTGATCAATCGCATCCCATGAAGTACAACCCTGAAATATGAAAATTCTAAAATGAATATCCATACGCAAAACCTACAGCTACATTGTACAACTATATCTAAAACTGATTTCATTCAAGAAAACAACATAACTCTGCTAAAATGCACATGACAATGAAAACATATGTCAAGTTAAATTAACAAAGTCAATGTAACTTTTTATTTTTTTTTTTTTTTATTTTTTTTATTTTTTTTTTCTCACTAGTAGAATCTCTCAACTGAACTTTGTAAGAAGCTATTAAATGAAACTTATATACCACACACACACAGGATGTCTATGTATACAAAATACACTATCAGCACAAGGTGCCTTTAAAATGTACAGTATTCGCACAAGATGCCTTTAAAAAGTACAGTATTCGCACAAGATGCCTTTAAAAAGTACAGTATTCGCACAAGGTGCCTCTAAATTGTATGTAAAATATGCACAGGGTGCCTGCAACTTTCCGCACAAGGTACCTCTAATATGTATGTACCGTCCGCACAAGGTGCCTGCAACTTTCCGCACAAGGTGCCCCTAATATGTACGTAACGTCCGCACAAGGTGCTTGAAAACTTTCCGCACAAGGTGTCTCCAAATTTTTCATACTAACCGCACAAGGTGCATGACACTATGAAATTTATTACATCGAATTGTAAACTATCTGCACAAGGTGCATAAGCGTACTCTGAGAATGAACACAAGATGCACAAAGTGTAAATCAATTACAAAATACTTATAAAGCTAAAATACGTAATATTTCCACGTGTATTTCCATGCTAATCACACTAGCGTTCCATTTAAGTACTAACCGTACACTAATATTTACAATTCACACATCTCGGTATTTGATCAATCGTTGTACCTGTCGTGTTATAAACGTTTCAGTGAAATTGTTAAGTGAACCGTAAACATTTCGTGTGAGGGTCAGCAACGAATTAAATAGAGCAATCTAATTTCAAAACAAGAACGTTACTAATGAAAGGAGAATTCGAAAAAACGCTGTCCTTATCTGATCCTGATATGAAAAAATTTTTAGGACGAAAGTATTCGACTTTATCTACAATAAAATTATAAAATTTTCCTTCTGAATCGTTCCAGATCATAGGCCAAAACAGCGCAGACTTCCATTTTGGTACAATCAAAACTCCCTTTGCTCTACAAATAAACATGTGATTCAGAACTCTGCACACTAACCCAACTGGAGGTACAATCCAGTTATTTTCACCCGACCAGTCAAACGCAAACGCGTCCACTCCGAGCGTTCCTGGAACCCAAAATCTAGAATTGAATTTATCTACTTTGTGATTTCCATGATCTGCAAATCTATCAATAGTAAATTTCCCCCATTTGTTATTAAAGAATTGAAATATGTTGTCAGACACAGCCCAGTCATCATAATCAAAAATCTTACTAAAATAATCTGCTTGCACATTTTCAGTTCTGGGTATCCACTCAACTTCCAAGGTAATACTATTGGCTATACAAAATTTATATATGCTAAGTGCAAGATCATGTAAGTCTGATTTCATGCTACCAACCTGACAAATATGTACAACGTTTTGATTATCGGTATACACTTTTACAAGCTTCTCAGACAACTGGAACTTCATACTTTCTAAAATAAATTTTACCGATTTCAACTCTCTCCAAGTTGAACTTTTAAATTTTTCTTGTTCAGAGAACATACTATGAGCAACCTGTAGAACATTTCCCTGAATATAACCAGCACTGGCATAAGAACTAGCATCAGAAAATATTATGCGTTCTGGAGTTTTGTGTATTGGACAAAGAGGCAAACTTGGTAAAGATTTACAGCTATTTAACCAGAAATCTAATTCTATTCTCACTGAAACTGGTACATCAAAATAAAAATCCCAAGTTTCTCTCTGACAAACGGACATACATAAATGTCTTGTCATCAGCTGACAAATATTTCCAAATGCTGGAATTAAAGAAATCAATTTTCCAAGAACAGAAGCTAAGTTTCTAGCTGAAGTTCTGTTATCTGTGAGAATTTTTTCAATAATAAACTGAATTTTTTCAATTTTCTTATTCGGAACTTCTATAACACCTAATTCCAAATTCCATGTAAACCCTAACCAATCTAGCTTTTGTGTTGGTGTAAAAATAGATTTTTCAAAATTTGGTAAAAACCCAGAGTCTAATAAAGATTGCAAAATCGACTTTGACATTCGAGTGCACCTTTCCATACTATCACAAGCCCAACCATCATCTAAATATACAATGATAGGGAAACTCTGCGATCTCCAGAAATTTACTAAAACTCTGACGACTTTAGTAAAAATGTGCCCAGCAGAAGAAAGACCAAATGGTAGTACAGAAAAAACAAAGTATTTTTCTATTCCTCCTACTATCCAGGAAAAACCTAAATATTTTTGATGCTGTGGATGAATATTGATATGATGATACCCACTGCGTAAATCAAATTTTATCATGAAATTCCCCTGTTTTGCGTACTGTTTAGCCTCTTTTACCCCTTCAAACTTAATTTTTTGTCTTTGAACATATTTATTCACATGTCTAAGGTCCAGTACTAATCTAAATTTTTTAGAATCACTCACCGAGACTGTCAAAGGATTTACCACAAAAGGCTTCTCTGAAACTTCTGTGATACAATTATTCATTTTTAATTCTGTGATTGCTTCAAGTACAAAATCTGAATTATCATAAGCTGATCTATTATTTTTTAAATAAATTGACGGAGGATCTTGTGTGAAAGGAATAACATACCCGAATTTCACAGTACTCAAAACTAATTCAGAAGGATTTAAAGTATTTTCCCAAAAATATGTGTGATCTCTTAATCTATTTTTTACACTCTGTTTACCAACAGTATACTCGTAACCACTTAATTCAAAAGTATACTCAACTTTATCAATGAGACTGGGGTTGTGCGATGGGAGTGCTGGCTGTTGCTGGTTTTGTAGAGCTGGCAGTACGTGGTTTGTATGGGCAGGCTCTAGCGATGTGTCCTGGTCTCTTGCAGTAAAAACATAATCCATCGTTGAACTGTCGCTGGTAGCTGTTTTGTTGACTAAAGTCGTCGTGTCTTGATCCATAGCCTTGGCCGAAGCCACGAAAAAATGCCCTGGCATTAAATCCACCTCTAGTGCTCCCTCTGCTGTAAGGCTTGCTTGCTGTACGTTTACGGCTGGCTCTGATAATGGCTGAACGCAATTTTGAGGCATCTTCAACACTATCAGCAAGAGGGTCGTCAAGATACTCGTGGACGGTGTCCCACCCATGTCGGTCAGCTATTTTTAAAACTTTATTCCTTTGGTTCAAAGTGCCAATTTCTGATTGAATAATGTTCTGTATGCTACTAGTGTCTTGAGTCTGAAGTGACTGTTCAATTCTGCGTAGAGCTGAAATGCGGTCGGAATTGAAGTTAAATTGAATCTTCGTCCCCTCCTGCTTAAATTCAAATGATGAAGGCTGGCATGCAGCTGTAGATAACGTAGAAATAACGGAAGAGTTAGTATTTATAACACTAGAAACAGTAGAGCTAACTGTCGGAGAAGGATTTACACTTACAGTCCTCTGCAACTCCGAAATAATTTCAGTCTTCTGTCGCTGCAACGCTGTATTTAACGATGAATTAAACAAGGAAACAGCATCGGCATTCGTCATACCATTATCATCATCATTCAACAAATTTTCTTCAAGTTGTTCAGCTGCGGAAGTTTCACCCTGAGACATAATAAACGTGTATACTCTTGAGGTTATAGCGAGCGTCGATACTAAGGAATTTAAATGCACGGATTTTATATGAACCAATCAATCACATGATATCAGATATGAATATTCATAAGATGGACACCAACGAAATGAATATTATTTATGAATACCATTGAGGCAAGCCAAAATTAGGACATTTTGACCTGACTGTGACCTATTTTTATTAAAAAGTAGGTCATGACACTTTTTCAGAAATACAGGGTTGTGACATCTCGTATTCAGAATCAGGATTGTTTTGAAAGCATGCAGAAATTAGGTTGTGATGATCTGCCTGACCTAATTATATAAAAAAAAACTTTGGTCACAGTACTTTTGTTGTAGACATAGTGTTATTGCATGACATACTGCTGAGAATTGGGGAGTACTTCAGCAAGTAGAATTGTGCTGAAATAAGGTCATTGCAGTGAACATTGTGACTGTCTTTTTTGGCAAAATTTGCTTGTAACTTAACAAATTTATGTGCAACTTCTGTATTTTAAAATGACTGTATTTAGTTTAAATGAAGTAATGATATAATATCTGCAGATTTTGCAGTTTTTAGTTCTAGAGTTTTAACACTGAAAATGTCCCGATCAAAAATTTTTAATTGATTGGAAATTCATTATTGTTGAGTTTTTGATAGACTTCTTAGTAGGAATTAGCTTCTTGACAAAAATCATTGTAAAATTCCAAAATTAACCCTTTAGTAGTAGCATAAGATAATTTTGGATGAGAATTAAAGAATGTAGGCAGAACTGTCTATTATTCTTCCCCTAAAAGCCGTATGAAATTAAACCCAAATTTTCTGTGATTGGATGTACCAGTTCAGAATATGCCTTGTAAACATGTTGTCCACAGCTAAGATTTCATTTCAATGAATTTACATCATTAGATGTGATACTCAAATCATGATTCAGTTCAAGCCATTACCTTATTTTAAATTTCAATAGGTGGGTCTTTTCCTTGGCATTGTGACTCATAAATAGAAAAATGTTCTCAAGATGACTAGTCACAATATAATTAATTTGACAGGGATACCCGGTATATATGTAAATTCAGTGACCAGGACATAAGGTTGGAAAGTGGGATGTTTAAATGAATTTATAAATGAAATGAAATAACATGAAGTAGTGAATCGTCAACATGGAGGCAGGCATTGGATGCTTTCCATTTACCTTACTTTTCCAGCAGTGTAACTGCAAAATGGTAACATAAATATAATGAAAACATTACGTCTTGCTGAAACATGATAACAATAAATGTCACACCAAGAACTGTTTTAATGCCCTGAATAGCTAATTATTACTTCTCTGTTTATATGTCTTCATCTCATACTTTGGAATATCATAATTTTTGTGAAATTGACATGTATCTGTGATAGTATATTTCAAAATTGGTAACTACTGGTACCATCTTGTTATGGAAAATATTATTTTTAAGAAACACTAGTTAATCTGGAAATATTGGCAGTGTCATGTATCCAAAGATGTTGATTATTAAACAAGGTGAATCAAATCACTGCCTATCATCCTTAAAATTCCTGTTTTAGGAGATACGTGTATTCTAATAGCAAAACTTATATTTTATTTTGATGTTGGTTTATGTCATTGCGACAAAAATATTTAACATGTCATACAAAAACTGAGATAAAATTTAGATTTATTTAAAACTGAGTTGCAGAGAAACAGAATGCCAAACAGTGCTATATATTTGTATTTTTTTTAAAATTATTTATGTCATATGAGTGATTATAATAAACTTGTTCATGAAACACTGTTCTTCCATTCTTAGTGCTATAGAAGGGTTCAGCTTAAAAAATAACATATACTTCATTAATTTCAACAATTTCATGAATTCAGTATACAGTTTCTCTTTCTAATGTGCTGGTACAAATAAAATAGATAACATTGAACTGAGTATGGAACAGCAATAGTTACATGCTGAATGCTTGATGATCCAGCTTCCTTCAAACTAACACTGGTTATTCCATAACTATAAATATTTAACTTGATTTCCAATGCTTTCTATATATCTGGATTTGTGCTTGTGTCCTAATCTGATTCAGACTATATTTTTAACCTTTCCAGATTGAATCCAGCTTTGGTATGCTAGTGTACCAATTTCACTGCTCTTTATTAACATAGAATTAGTAAAAGGTTCATTTCTAAGCATATCTTTTGAATAATATTACAGCTTCAGCAGTCAAGAGGAGTTGGAACCCGTGACTTATTTTATGTATAGAAGCTATTGTTCATATTATGCTTGGGTTTTAGGATACATGGCAATTGTTCATTGAAAATAGAAGATTCACAACCATTGAAACTGGTTTATGGAATATATGACTTCCCTGAAAATAAAAACTGCTGTCCAAAGATCACTGAGCATATATTACAAAAAAGCTAATTTAATTGTATTTAATTTTTTTGTGTACTTTTATTTGCAACTTAGATGTTTTTAAATTTTTTCCATTGGATTTAATTTTGTGGTTTAAGAAAACCATGAACCAATATTAAAATATCAATATGGTTTTTATTATGACAAATGTTGTTAGGTGAAACATAGTCTCTGCTTGAAAGTAAGCAATAGCGTTAACAGTTCTTATTAGCTCTTTTTTTAGCTCACCTGGCTGAAAGACGTGTGAGCTATTACCATCACTTGGCATCTGTCATCGTTCGTTGTACGTCACTAGCTTTTCACATTTCAATCTTCTCCTCTGAAACCACTGGGCCAATTAGAACCAAACTTTGCAAGGATGGTCCTGTGGAGGTTACTTTTCAGAACTGTATCCGGCAGTCCTGC
>JAOXYI010084184.1:0-12319 GCA_028566495.1 Lithophaga antillarum | reverse complement strand
AATTGCATTTTGTGACATTGGTAAAGTCCAGTGTGATCCCTGATTTCACTCTGAGTTATAACCAGGAAAACTACTTATCATATTTCCTAATGGCTATATGTATTTATTAAAGTTGTACAATAATCAAACATTTGGTTTGGTTTGTTTTATTAAACATGTGTTAAGTTATTCTTCGATGGGTTTGTTTTGATTGGTAGAGTATTTAAAAGGTAAAACTGTTACATATGAGTTCTCAAGGTGAGCTCGATTGTTTGGTGAGAAGTTTTTAAGTCATTCGAGCCATTCCAAGTGTTCAGAGGATTTTTTGCCACAAAAATAATTGTGTAAAAATATTTATTTACAGATCTGACGATTAACTTGTGTTAACCAGAAACTGAAGTTAAACTGGAATTTAATGACATGTTTTAGAGTGACTTGCATGTATAATTTGGACCCTAAAATGTTCTGTCAAAAATTTGTTAATAAAGGTCTGCACTTGGTCAACGCAAGTGGATACTCCCATGTGAGAGTTTGTTTTTATTTGATAAATATTTCATATTTGTTTGAGTAGTACGAATTAGAACATAACTCACCCTGCTAAGCCATTCAGTATTTGTCATGTTATGCTTTGTGATGTCGCAAAATGTTCGATCTGATGTTGATAAGACTGACCCAAACTTATCACCAACATCATAATGTCTAAACCGACGTTGATAAGTCTGACAAGATATTTGTGTAAAAGGAACTGCTTCTGTATCAGTACCATATCTCCTAGAGTTGGGACTGACTTGGATACTTATCTGAGTGGTGCTAACCACAAGATATCTGTGTACCATGAACTGCAACTATGTCAGTACATATCTAATGGGGTTGAGATGACACAATACTCACATGTGTGATGCCGACCACAAGATATCTCTGTAACATACCTATACAGATTTCCTGGGAAGGGGGACTAACCTATATTTACCTGTGTAGTGCTAACCACAAGACATTTTTGCAAAACGAATATCCTCTATACCAATACAGATCTCCTATATTGATGACCGTCTGTAACTTACCTGTGTGGTGTTGACCACAAGATATTTGTATAACAGGAATATCCCCTGTGCCAATACAGATTTCCTGTGGTGGGAGACTGACAACTTTGTTGTATTCTGCTTCTGGGTCATTACCATGAGCTTCTGCAGCTAAAATAAACAACAATCAAATTTCTTTAACACAGTATTATAGGGTTATTACAAGGATATTGATAAATATTGTCCCAACCAGAATATTACACTGCACAAGCTTGCGAATGCAATTTTTTTTTTTTTTTTTTTTTTTTGCATTTCTTAAAAAACTTTTAATTTATTTACAAACATCACCACACTAAAAACAGAAAATTTTTTGTTTTTATTGATGACATTAAATGCAAATATCCAGAGCATTTATATCAAAATCCTATTACTTCTTTGTTACCTCTGTGGTGTATGCCTTTCAATGTCCTATACTATTACCACTCTTTGAGGTTATTTATAGTGTATGTCAATCATAATAAAATATTAGAAATAATACTACAATTTTTCATTTCATCCCTGTCTACATACAACATGCTTAAAATATGATTCAAATTATTTATTAATTAAAGAATGAAACAGTTTCACTTCTTTCAGAAGTAAAAACATTTGTCTGACAGTGCTGTTAAAATCTTGGGAAAACTTTGTGTACAAGAAAATACTTTCTATGTTCTGTATTAGTTTACCTTTAGGTTGTTGTTTGGATGCTTCTTTCCTTTTTGGTTCCTTCTTGTATAGAAGTCTCTTAAAGAACTGACCAAGAGGGGTATCAGGTAAATCTGGTACATGATTCACTACAAAAGAATAATTTGTTAATAGCGAGCATTCTAAAGAAGCATAATGGTAGAATAGTGGTTTTTGTGTTCCAATACTAATGTTTTTTTGTTTTTTGGTTTTTTTTTTCACTGGAAGTCTGATGTATTTTGGGGTGTTTCACTAAAGCCCTGATAAGAGATGGCAACATGCGAGCATTCTAGCGAAGTATAATGGTGGAATAGTATTTTTGTGTTAATACTAATTTTTTTTTCCTTTTTCCATCGGCAGTTTACATGGTTGTATGGACAATCTGAAAGGAACGCTCGCACATAGGTCCAACCTATCTTATATTATTTAATCCAATGTAATAACTTAGAACAAACTTTATTATTAAAATTTAAGTATTAATCTATGTAAGAAACAGCCAGTGCTAATGATAACAGCAACATATAATAAAAAAAATTCTGCTGAACTATGAATATTATTTTGTAGTTTCTCTCCTGTAACTCATTAACAGTAATTTTCTCTTAATCTTTTGGGTAATTCACCTGCACTGAGCAACATTTTAACAGGTGTGATTTTGTTTCAGAATGATCTCTGTAATGACTTTTGTAATGTGTCAGTTCAAAACAATTCATCTGAAATGGCTTTACAATATCACTGACTTGCTAATATCAAAATTTGCTTATTGTCAACATACCATCAAAGAATAAATGTGCTTTTTTTCTAAAATAAATAAATAACTTACTCTTGACTTCATTGCCAACCAACAGCTGTTCAACATCAAATGGCAAGTAATCTTTGTGACGAGCCAGAAGTTCTATCTGTTTCCCATGATCCTCTATTTCTAACATCTGTTCTCCTGCACACGTTCTACATATACCACATTCTGAACAGCCTGATTCACCAGCACCACATCCACAGGGCCTGTTAAATAATGACCCAAGATGAAAAGAACCTTGGTCACTGAGAATTTCACACAAATATTAGTGTCTTAGTAAATACATGTAACTACATCTACTAATCAAATCAACACATTAAATCACTATTTTGACAGATACAATAAAACACAATTAGCATAAATATTGTATAATCTAGTCTGAAATACTGTACAGCAAATTATTTTCAAGGAGATTTGATTCCAGCAGATTTTGGCAATCAAAATATAAAAGTTCATATTACGTTGTATTATTACATTAGCTAGTTACATGTATATGGACATAAAATTTGTTTTGTGGCATAACTTACATTGCTGGATGTCTTTCTTTATCTCCACTGTTACAACAGTTCAGACCATAACCAGTACATTCACCACATACAGTACACACCATACACTGGTCTCTCTTCCATTTATGTTTACCTAAAAATATCATAAAATTGATTGGCCAGTAACATATGTCAATAGAAGTGTCCAACTTTACATCAGAACTGACTATAAACCCTTTGGTCTACTGTATCTGTACATTAGAAGGTTACTTGCAGCTTTAATAATGTGCAGCATGCTTAATGCTTTTACACATTTTAAACTGGCCTCTGACCCAAAGTCAGTAGGTCATCAGGTCAAACGTCCCTTGCAATTCATTAAATAATCAATGTTCTACAACAAAAAATTCTATGGGAATTTTGTTTTGAATATAGTACTATGCTCCCAGTGGCCGTTGATTTTCAGTATGTTACTCACTGAGAAATCACACTTGATACTGAATATAAACAGAGATATTTATCTAGTTCTTGCAACATAGCCCTGGAAAATTCTGTGACTCAAAGCTTATAGCAAGTGAAGCAATGGCAATGCCATCACTCAAAAAGTGAGCTCAAAGTATTGTGTGTATATGAAAATATTGTAGTGCATTCGTCATCTTACTGACGCATTCATAATATCCAATGTTGTTTATTCAAAAGAATTTCATGACACTGAATGTTTATGACATTACAATGTTCATTCAACAGAAATGCACAGCACAGACATTTGGTGAATTTCAACGACAGCCAAATTGCATTGGAAGCTGTGCTTGCATTTAGGTTGCACCTACTTCATATTATGGGTAATTCAGTATAGTGTCCACAAAATGACAGAATGTATGAAAGCAAACCATCCACTTGAGCAGAGTTCATTTCTGCTACCATATATCCTCTGTAACACTACTCTGGAGATACCTGTGCCATACCATCAATGAGAGCTGTCATGGCAGACCAGCCATGCCTGCTTAATTGTGACATCATTGTAGCTGTGGCACATTTCGCTTTGAACTTTTGGACATCAATACAATACATAATAGGTACTATGATACCATAATCAAAGAGGGCGGAGCATGTCTGCCATGAGAGAAAACTTATTACATCAAAACTGGTGTGGGAGAAGTGGAAGCAAGATGTTAGGAGTACTAGCCTCTATTTTGCATACTGAAAACACACATACCATCAGGACATATCCCATCTTCCATTTCTGTTTCCTCTTCCTCTTCTGTCATCGTTACATTGTTAGCTGTAAAAAACAATATTCTTATTTCAATAAATCAATCCTTTTTTCTTTATGAAAAACAGACAACTATACAAGGGTTGTGAAATGAAATACAGTTTACTTTGAAAAAGCATAACAATGAAAATTTACAAAAAAAACTTCCTGGCAGCTGATGTTCATTCAAATGGGGCAGCCCTGAAAATATTGTTTAGAATCTACTATAAACACTTCATGAACATATACACTAGTTCAAGCCTGAAATTGTTTACTACACATAAACCTTATTATTTTCCACACTGAATCAAAACTAAAGCAATGACTAACTGATTTGACTAAAACAGCAGGGTTCATTTACACTTCAACAGCGATCATGGTATGATTAATGCATGAACGTCCTGCAATCAATGTTGAAATTTTGCTTTAGACAGCTGACAACTGGTCTATATAAATGTTTATTTAAATTTATTGATTTTTTGCTAAGCGACTGTCATGCGACAATCACAGGACATAGCACATCGGTCACCGATGAAGTATAAATAAGCCCTAACAACTACATGTATATATATTGTATATACATGTAAATATTTTCCTTTTATCAGTTACCTTCCTTACTACCTCCAGGTAGGAAGTCTCTTCCACATTGACCTTTATTGTTAATACCAAATGTATAGACCTGGCCTCTGTCTGTCAGCACAACAGCATGTGCCTTTCCTAGTGCTATCTGTGTCACAAATACATCCTTTAAATCTGTTACCTGACCTGTAAATAAAGAATATCCTCACAAACTTAACCCAGATCTGCATATGCATAATTTTATGCATGTTAATCAAAATATATGTGAAAAATTACTAAACAAGTAGATTTCCCCTTTCTTCAATATACCACTTGTACCCATTTTATAAAAGCACATAACCCTCTCAACTGTTACATCATCATCAATTTTATCTTTGTGATGAACACAATATATTTGTGTCTACCAAATGTATATGGAGTTTTCCCCTTCACTCAGAGGTGAAGATGATTTTTCTTCAGTTTGAGCAGGTAGTTTATGATTGCTAGGTACAAGGTTTATCAAATCTCTTACAAGTGCACCTTTACTACCATTTCAAAGTCTGAGCAGGTGTGAAAATATTTCTCTTACTGGATCTCAATGATGAAGTAATCTATAGTAAATGGGCATTATAGATGATACCACAGAGTTAACAATATTTCTTTTACAGGTTCTTCATGAAGAACTCACCAAATAGTTGTAGAAATACATTTCCTATTTCACTACTGCAGCTGCATATATTTTCACCCCCAACAAGTGAATTATCAGTATTGTTTGGTTAGGAGTTGTATATTTTTCTGTATATATTTGAATTGCAAGAGTAGTTATTTTGTTATTACACAGATTATTACAAAAATATCGCTAAAATTATGAGAAATGTTACGATTGTTGCAATGTTGCGGAAGTGAAAATAATGCTTTTATTTCACATGTTAAATATTGTTTTTATTTCACTGGGAAATCACGGTATTCTATCGCTGTCTATGTAATAAATGAATTTCCCCTTCCTTGGTCAGTATATTATGACTGCAGTTAATAACTGACACTTACATCTCCCATGTAAACTATTATGGCCTTAACTTTACCTATAGTATGGTCACAGTGTGTTGTATCTTTTTAAAATATTTACTTTCCCTTCCTTGGTCAGTATACCTACCTGTAGTATGGTCACAGTGTGTTGTATCTTTACCAAATATATACACTTCTCCCTCTTTGGTCAGTATACCACTGCTGCCATTATTACAAGCCGTGTAGACAACATGTTTTGACATTGTTTCCATTCGGATTATCTTCTTGGGCTTCACAGCTTTTGGTTGTCTTCTTGCTTTGGCTACAAAGAAAACATGCCTTCTAAGCTTGATTTTACTCAAAAGAATCTTATGGTTTCCTGATAATCATATTTTATTCTTATAGTTGTGAATGGTAATATAAATTTAACTTTTTGTTATAATATTATTGCACAAATTAATAAATACATTGTTACATTCACATACTAGAGTGATCACTATGGCTGAGTGATCTATGTGAAAAATACTTAAACTCGTGCATACCAATTTTTGTGGTTTGAGAGAAAGTAGCTGGTCTGAGGGTTCTTAAATTCATGAACTTCAAGGCTTTTGTTTATAGGTCAATTTAAAATTTACATTTCATTGAGGTTTTAGTCCGGTGAACCACAAAATCCACAATAATTGATAACCCCACAAATAATAATGATTTCAAAGTAGCTGGTCACATCTGCATGTACTGATCAATGTAGCCTATCACCTCTAAGGTGCAAGATCACACTTTGGGTGAGAGCATCATTGAAGGTGCGCTCGATTTGTACAAAACATGATAAAGTTTATCAGTTACTTGCCAAAAGTTGGTTATTTTGTCCAGGGTACTGCAGAATTCTTCATCAATAAAAAGGGTCACTATGATATATAGCTGGAAAATTGTTGAGTGCCATTAAGCCTCATTCAATCAATCAAGCCATTCACAACATACCTGACCTAATGATCAGAACTTATGTTTTTTGATTGGTTGCCTTTCATATTTGACATCTTTGATGGCTACCATATTGAGATACCAATATCCAACTTTGTCACAGCTGAAAAACTTTCCTTATTTCAACAATATTATATAAGATGGCAATAGGATCAGCTGACATGTCTTCCAAAGAACACCACAAAAAATTTACTCTGAAGCAATACTGATTCTTCATTAAAACACAGTTTGTCCAGTAAGTCAGTTTTGATTAAACAGAACATGTTAGAAGTAAAAAACTTACATGAACTGGCATCACCATCCTCTCCACGTTTTGGTGTACCAACAAAAAATAAACTTCCATCCTCTGACACCATAAGTGCATGTTGACCTTCATGACCTGTTGATATCTGTACAATCTTCGGGGATTTTGTTATGGGAAGTTCCGACCACTTCCCTTGAGATGGTCCTCCTTGTTTTATACCTAGAGCTTGACTTCTTCCTGTATATAGTACCTGGAACAGAAATTTGATAATCAAAAATTGTGTCAGAATATGTAAACTCCTGATTTTCATGAAATTGTAAGATGAAAAGTGGTCTTGGGCCTTCACGTGCATAAACCATTGTTTCCAACTGGCTAAGCAGTTTCAGACAAGATTTTTTAAATGATTTTTTGGTCATATTTTCTATTTTTAGTAACAGTGGCCATCTTCCTTAGGGGTGGGGTCATCGGATATAGTTTTGAAAGGGTACCATCCAAGGATCATTTGCATTATGTTTGGCTCAAATTGGCCAAGCAGCTTTCGTAAAAAAGATTTTTAAATGAATTTTTGTCATATTTTCTATTTTTAGTAACAGCAGCCATCTTGGTTACTGGGTGGGGTCATCTGATACATTTTAGAAAGAGTACCATCCATGCAACCTTTGGTTCAAACTGGCCAAGCAGTTTTAGAGGAGAAGATTTTTAAAGGATTTTTTTGGTCATATTTTCAATTTTTAGTAACAGCTGCTATCTTGGTTAGCAGGGAGGTCATCGGATAGAGTTTTCGAAGAGCACCATCCAAGGATCATCCCTGCCACTTTGGTTCAAATTGGCCAAGCAGTTTTAAAGAAGAAGAATTTTGAGTGATTTTTTACCATATGTTCTATTTAGTAATGGTGGCCATGTTGGTTGGTGGGCGTGGTTATTGGATACAATTTTAAAAGAAGATATCCCAATGATCATCCCTGACAACTCTGGTTCCAGTTAGCCTAGCAGTTTCAGATTGGAAGATTTTTTAAAAAGTTTACGAACGACGTGGATGCCAAGTGATGGCAATAGCTTGCATGACTTTCAGCCAGGTGAGCTAATTAAAGTTATTCAAATGATTCTCACCATAAGCAACACTTTTCTGATCGAGTCCATCCAAAGAAAATAATAAATACAATCTTAACTTTGTTTTGGAAGGATCTCACTGATGGAGTTATTTTTCACTGTACTTTCACCAAGTTTGAGATAAAATTCAACTACAACAGTCCTTATAAAATGGATGATTCAATCATTTATATTCAAAATACTTTAACTACAGCTTTCTACAGATTATCAACATAAAAATTCATTGTCAGATGGAAACATATTCTGTGAGCTCAATAATGGGTAGACTCTTTTCATTACCTTGTTTCCTGAGGTTCTAATTAAAGCAAACTCTTTTCCTGATACAATAAATACTGAGTCTTCATCAAATCCTGAGCCTGTAGAAAACAAAAACAAGTTAAAACCCAAAAATCCACATGGTAATTGCCCAACTGCAAATTTTACTCAAGCAAGTTCAATCAGTCAACTTCATTTGAACCTTACAGACTTAACACACTAACAGATCATATCTTGTGAACTAAATTGTTTTTAAAAGTTTCCTGGTACAGTCTGACCCTGGAGTAATAATTTGTTTTATTTAGCTATAACCACATATTAGCATTTTTTTCGCCTAGATCATGATGTTCTTAGAGTTTAAGGTAGTAAAAGTTTTCAAAAGCACCTTCGATCTCTGACAAAAGACCAGTCAACTTTCTGTATATATTTTAGCTGAAACCCTCCCAAATATCAGGTATTAAACCCACAAACTTTAATGGTACATAGTCAGGTATTTTCTGTGGTGAAACTGACAAACTTTGGAGACTATCCAGCAATCATCTTCCCAAGTCAAGGGTTTCTATGTCTATTTCACTTCCCACAAACCCCTGACAGATTACATAAACAAATTGCTGGGTTCTCATTAGCACTCGCATTCATTTTGTGTTACTTTGCACAATGGTGTCCAAGGACAATGTATGAAACAAAAACTGTTGTGTGAGCTGAATTCTAACTGATTTACACGAATCTTAATGAAGAACGGAAATTTCCAAACCTATTCTGTCAAAGGTTTGTGAGGAGCGAAGTGGATTAAGAAACCCTTGATTTGGGAAGATGCTTGGCAACCAGAACTACTAGATATATCTTACGACATGTACAGTTTCACTCTTTTTTTTTCAGAGTTTTATATTGTTCTCATTTTAGTATTATTTCACTGTTTCTGAATTATGTCAAGTCTACCAGATAAACATAACTACATATATACATGTACAGTGTATGTATGTGTTTTTCTCTGTTCTTATGTGTCATAGCCAGATGAACACATTACATTCATAAACTGCCCCTTAGTTCAACAGAAAGTCAAACAAGCTGATTTTTATGAACACTTACTAATAGATCTTTTCTCTGTCTCAGGGTCATAGCCAGCTGAACCAATAACATCCATACATTTCCTGGTCAGTTTAAGAGGTAGTTCACTGACCACTGTCATGGGAGACACAGCTGGGTTGTACAGTCTTACTACAAAACTGTCCTGTTGAAACAAATTAATTTTTCATCTCAATACTACATGTATAGTTTGACCTCTGCATACTTTTTACCTTTAATGTTCACATATTATATGTAAAGGAAAACACAAACAAAATTAGTCAAGAAATATGTCAATGTTTTTTCTGATCCTTTGAAATGTTTAAACACGTTCACCTTTTTACTATAAATGAACAGTCTGAAAAGTAAGAAATGCATGTTGTACTGAAAGACTTCTTATAGAAAAGTTACACCATCATCTCAATATATTTATTGTCGAACCTCAATTAAAATGCATTCTTGGATAATTCAAAGCCCAAATAAGCTTGATTCACACAGGAAAAACCTAAACACTCATTATTCCAAGTTAAAGAAAAGGTCCCTAAAATCTTTATACAGTGTGTTCCATTGTATTTATATACCAGTGTATACTAAACATGCTAAATGTAAGACTGTACAAGTAGAAAGTAACCAGACTGTGGATGAGTTCATGCAAGTCCATGCATATGCTCATATGGACATCTGCATTTAAGGAAGAATAGTCCTACCTCATAATTTCTTCCCAGTTCTCTTCCTGTTTTTCTTCCCTATCAGTTTTTCTTAACTGTTCCTCCCATAATTTTTGCCCACTTGGATTTATTTTATCTACAGCCAGACAGACTGACCGATCAGACAAAAAACTATCTCCACCCATATTAATAAAAAAATTCCCAAGTGAACTATAACATAAGTTTACTTGTATTTTGGTCAAAGTATGCTGCAAGGTCACTGACTCAAGACCACCCGCCGAATACCACCGTCATGTGTTTAAATCCTGCTCAGCCCACTTCATGTGTTAAGGTTTCCAGACACCTATCCAAGGTCGGGGATTTCACTGGTTCAGCTGGATATCTGTCCGGTTTTCCTCCCCGTAAGTCTGGTAGTCACAATATAGCTGAATAATTGCTAAAAATGATGACAAACTCCACCAGCCAAACCAAACCAAATACGAATTTCAACTGTTCAGGTACTTACATCTTTAGCAGAAGCTATCTGTCCAATATAATCTCCATCAGAGAACAAGGCACAAGGACCATGGCCTTTTCCTGCAATTAAAAGGTATAAAATTCAAAAACAGTACTGATGTGATATATCATTAAAATAATAGCATCTCAAGTCTTGCTACAGCAGATAAAATAAAAGAAAGTAAAAGATCTATGAACTCTCATAACATAAAGGTGACCGATAGTTTTGATACCTATACATTTTGTCTAATTTTTATAATTTCATTCAGCAGTCATATACTTACAGTAATATTTATTCTAAAGATACATTTATGTTTATGTAACAACATTTAAGCAACAACATAATTTTAAATCAGTGAACTTACCATCTAAATGAAATGACTTTTTCAGGTCAAAAGATTTACTGTCAACTACTGACAAACAGGGATGAGTATTGTCATCTGTTCTACAAAACAGCTGATCCTAAAATGAAAGTAGAGTGTACATACAGAAATCAGCCAGCACAGCTCACATACCTATGCTCTCAACTGAATGTATAAAAAACAATTTTTCCCAAAAAGGACTTGTTGCAATTGGCTGTTATTTGATCTTCATCTGAGTATAGGTACTAGAAAGCTACCATAAACATTTTGAGAAAATCGGATAAAAAATGATTGCACTACTTAGGCATCAAGGTATTAACGGATGGGTTAAAAACATTATACCCTCTCACTACTCTTAGAGTAGGGTATAACACCGTATATACTCAACACAGTTGTAATAAAGATTCACAAACTTAAATATTGATTCATAGACAGTCACAACTATTGAAAGAAAACTTTCTTGTAAATTTTTTTGCACATTTCAGACTGGCTCAGAAAATTCTAAAAAAATTTATGCAAATAAAATATAATTAGAAGTTTATTCAACAACAAAAAGATATTAACCCATGAAATCAGTACAGATGCACTGGTATTTTGTCACTGAAATGTATATAAAAGAGCAGAATTTTAAAAATGAGCCATTTTAGTCTCCCCATCTACATACTACATACAATCATTAACTTTGTAAATCTTACTATTATTTTCAAGCATTAAGAACCAGAATCCTGAAAACTGTACCAATTCTTTTCTACTGTCTATGGAATAATCAGGTGATAATATATTACGGTTTTACTTTTCTATCAATCCTAAAAATTCTCCATGTGTGTAACAATGGTTCTAACATTATCAGGATATCAGTTAGTGCACAAAACATTTCTTTAATTTTTTTTTTAATTTTAGAGAAAGCAGTCTGTCTGTCAAGTAAGAACATAGTATGATTATACTTACACCTGCACATGTCAGCCATGAGTTTGAACTGTTTGGGAAATCTTTCTTGTACTGGTAAACATGGCTCTGAAAAAAAATTATTGTTCAACAATTTATGTGGCCTTTGTGCTTTTTGTTGACTTTTGGAGGTAAACAATTAAATAATGATTATCAGAATTTTCATATCATGTCTTTGAAGTATAAAGAGAAAGGTTGTGGAAGTAAATGGAAATAAACTGAAACGAGATGTTAAACAATGCTTTGATTGCTGTTCTTCCATCTTGAGCTTGTCCAAACTTTCCTCCCTCATTAAGTATGGTTATCATGATATACTGTGAATGCCTTTATTTTCGTGGACATCAATTTTCGTGGTTTGAGGAAAAAAGACATATTCGTGGGTACTT
>JAOXYI010084074.1:0-12320 GCA_028566495.1 Lithophaga antillarum | reverse complement strand
TTTCAGTAAGAATATTGTCGAAATTGATAGGCACTTTAACAACATCCATTTAAGCAGTATTCCCAGTCCCTCTTCATTATCGTTATCTACAAAGCAACAAATTAAACACTCAAGCATACGACAGACTACAGTGCCATTCTGTCTCTAAATAAAGAGACTGTAAACAAAACAAAATGGTAGATCCATCATTTGGATAATAGCATTATTCGACAAATTTTCACTTTGTCTTCATAACCTACAATATGATTGTATACAGTATTCAGTTTATATTAATGGATAAACTGTCTAAGATTACGTAAAACAATTCTGTTTGCTCTTAACTATTTATTGATGATACAAGTTGATTGACAATGAATTAATCATGCTGTTGATTTGTATTATATAATAGTCATCGTGTATTTGGACTTACTACAACATTCTGAAGTGACTACATGGATTTTTGTTTACCATTAATTGAGAAAATGTTTAGATTGACTTACAGAGTTTTGGTGAGTGATTACTTGATCACAGATTTTTCTAACTTGAATACACGAGGAATTAATTTCAGTAGATGAAACATCTGTTTGATTTGACTAGATGAACATTTTATGGCCAGTTTAGCCCATCGACGAGAATTGTATTGGTTATTCTACACAGTACGTTTTAAAAGAATTTCAACAACATACTGTACTATCGATTACAGAAAAGTTTGATAGACAGTACGCAGAGATGTACATTATTTTGTATATGAAGTTTTTCATTGGACAATGTGTACAAGATGCTGTTTACGGTTACAATGTTTACATGATTATTACGAAATGTCTAAGTAAATCTGAATATGACTAATTTTCACATATTTAAAACTTCAGATGGTAAAACAAAAGTGTAATTATATTTAAGGTCCAAAAATTAAGCTTGTTAACATCTGCAGTTCGAAAAAGGACATATCTGAGACCTTAAAAAGCCGGTCCAGATGAGTCTGTGGGGGGTTCGTGGTAAGGCTACGTAGCACACCATCTAGAACGTAATGATTACAATTTTCAAATGATAAAATGGTCATTCCCGAGTAATAACATTCCGACTGCCCACTGAGTGTGATCTGTGTATAGCAGTTGATACCATATTACAGCTTGTTCTATTTCTCTGGTTTTTCTGGACACAGTATTCTTGTCAATTACAAAATGTACATTTCTTGAATAAAAAATACGAAAGCTAACTGGAATCATCACTTCGACAGTCATATGTAGGTGTTTCCTTTCTTTTAAACTGTGACTTACAGAAATGCTTTTGGAATTGGGATTTCACGATGAATGTTGTATATATGTATCAAATGATACATGTTCTATATACAGGGCTAGAGATTGTTGCATTGCGGATAATTCTGTTTGGGAATTCCTCTTGTCCAGTCTTAAGGGGTTTCTGTTTCGGTTTTCTTCTGTGTTTATTCTGGTGTTGTCTGTTGTACCTAGATTGTGATGTTATAGTTATCTCTCAGTATATTCAACTACTGTTATAATTTAAGGACAGAAATCCTATACAGATGTAGCTCATACTATAGATATAGATACATTTGTATACAGTTCTTTTGAAGGCTCAATGCATGTACTATAACAATATAGATACTTCACTTTCTACAACAGATTTAAATATGATACTTCAAGGTAAACAATCGTTTGGTTTCCACAAAAATTTAGATATTCTGTAAAAATATTTGTATATACGCATGTACTGTTCATTCATATACACGTTTACATGAATATTTGTTACCAGTAAATCGCGCCCCGTATAAATGTTGAATGTGTGTTTGTGATTTTATCAACTTTTTTTGTCTTGAAGTACACGAACAGTTTTAACAGCAGTTATAATAATAAGATTCCGGTTATGTCTTGCTTTCAATCTAAAAACAGTGATAGTTAAAACTGGTGTCGTAAAGTTATAAGAACAATAACTCTAACAGTTTCATACACAAGTGTTAAAGCAGTATATTTTGTTAGGTTTAGTCGTTGTAAACTTTGTTTAATTTCATTGTATCTTTGTTGATGGTATTAATTTTTCCCTCCTCTTCGCTTAAATGTTTGATAAAATACGAATTAAGGCTTAATAAAGAATTAATTACATTTTAAAGGTCTCACATAAACGAGGCTTTAGTAATGAATACATTCCTGGCTTATTTCTATGACGAGTGAATAGGAGTTAAAAATTAGTAGAAAAAGAAGAATTATTTACCATGTAACCTGTCACTTTAATCGCCCATAAATAGTGATATTAATAAAGGAAAATTATATAATAATTTCATATATAGCCGTTTTAGAGCAAATAAAGTACCTGGTGACATCGTAAATAGTTCTCCCTTTTCCTCTAATTTTTACTGATCTTGAAGATAATAATGGCTGATAAGACTTAGTAATAATTTAAAATACCATTTGCTTTAAAAATATTTACAAATAACATCTGCAGTACCTGCTTTATATCACAATCAAGTACACAGAAGATCACAGAATCCAGACCATTATAAAAGTTATCATTATGAACGTAAACACTTAGTTCACAAAATGATATTCAAAATTAAGTGTCATGAAATTTAATCACTACAACTACACAAGTCTAAGCTGTTTGTTGTTTTTCCTTCTTCGATTATATCTTGGGTGTGATTCTGTTAAATTGTTAGTCTGACAACAATAACCATAAAATTTTGAATTTTGTTTTCTCTGAAGTCTTAATTGTGGGTTATAATCTAATTTTTGACCTTTGGCGGCCATATTGAATGTCTGATCGGCATAAAATGAGGAAACTTAAACGATTACCTATACAGTCAATAGATCATTTCTTTAAAGGTTTAGTTCAGTCGGTCCAGCGGTTTTAGACAAGACGATTTTTGAACATTTCAGCGAATCAGAAACTTTTCTAACTGTAGTGATATACATTAGATTGGCACAACTTTATAAAGAACAATTTACCGATCATTTCTATAAAGTTTCAGTTCAATTTCTGATGTGTTTTCAGACTATAAAATTTTTTAAATCTCAGCCATCAGAAACCGTTTTGCCCTGTGATTCCCATTTTGAATGTTGGATTGGCACAAAATGTGATAACTTCTTAAAGGACCAGTCATAGATCATTTCTGTAATATTTCAGTTCAATCGCCCATGTGCTTTCTGAAAAGCAGATTTTTTAAAGAAATAGCTTCGGTAAAGGTTTTGAACGGCCCTAATTTTAGACAAAAAATTGTTTGTTTAAATTCACAATAACTGATCGGAAATATTAATTACGATGTTATGAAGTGCAAAATCGACACTTTCTGACACATGACATTATTGGTGATGTCACTATGACATTAAGCAAAAAATTATGTTTTTATCCAGTGTTTGCTCAATTTTACCTAGTTTTCTTCCAGAAAACATTAACCACATTCCTGAATCGAAAATACATTTAGTATAACTGTCTATTTGATCAAAATACATCTAATTTTGGTCGAGAAGTGTGGCCGGTGTTTCCTAGATCGAAATAAAGTTTAAAAAGCAGGAAAATTGTCAATTTTTGGTAACATTTAAATTTGATCTAGCCTTTGAAGGTGATTTGCCTAAGAGATGTAAAGATTTTACTCATAATGTGTTAAATTCAATAACAATGGACATCTTAGAATGTGAAAAAACCTTCATCATGTTGTGATATAAATATTTAAATTTTTAGAACTGAAATGTGCGCTCGCGTCGCGATCCCTTTCAGACAATCAGAAACCTGTTTCAGGTGGTGGCTATACGGAATGTCAGATTAGCACGAAATGAGGGAATTTTAGTGAGAACTATCCATAGATATTTTCCTTTTCTGTAAATATTCAGTTTAACCGGCCATGTACTTTCAAAGAAGATGTTTTAAAATTTAAGCATCAGAAACTATAATTTTCCACTGTGGCGGCCATATTAAATATTCGAAATGAAGATATACTTTAGACGACTATCCATAGATCAGTTCTGTAAAGGTACAGTGCAATCAGCCCAGCTGTTTCTGATGAGGAGGTTAAAATGTGTATAGTTAACGGACAGACGGATAAGTGACAATTAATATCAAAAGCTTCTGTTGCTTTTGACCAGATATCCAGTTGCACTTTTTTATTGGTTAGATGGTTCTTTTCTAATAATTACTTCCTGCCGAAAGTCGGGGGTTCTCACTGTGTATTCCAGGTACACCACGATGTAACTTGATTGAAGTGGCATAAAACCCCAATCAGTCTATTAATCATCAAACTTGGAGAAAAGTGACTGCTTTACTTAATACGAACAAGTGTTTTGTTGTCATCTTTCTGTTAATGTCAAGAGTTTGTATTTGCTTTGACTTGTTTAGATTTCCAAGGTTTTGAAATTTGGGTTGTTTATTTGGTATTTTTCAAACATTATTTTTAGTTTCAGGTTTAGTAGTTTTGTATGTTTTGTTTGACATTCAGTTTTTGAATCATCTCTTTGATATTTTTTTCCGATTCACTCTATTAAAACAACAATTATGCATTGAAAAAACCATTCGGATAAAACAATTTGAGAAAAAAAATATGTATCTAACGTTGTCACTATGAACATACATGTTATGACTGTATATAATTAATGAGAAAAATTGTAAGGTATTTCACCTCTCGTATTTGACATGTTTTTCTCTTACAAAAATTGCATAATGAAGCGAATGATTTTTTTATTCAAGAAATACAGCATAAACAGTAGCACTGACAAATAAATCATTTACAGAGAAATGAAATTCAGCAAAATCGTCTGTATTTACGTTCCATAAGCATCGACTGGTACTCCTCAAACACTGATTAGCGTCTTGTCCCATTAGTACTTGTACTACATATTTATATCTAGGATAATGTAGTTCCTTTAACTTTTCCTGGATCACATCACACATGACTGGTGCAAGCTTTTTGCACATTGCTGGATCATATTTTTCTTTTCCAACGTAAGATATTACAACGTCCTTTAGAATTTGCTTGGCTTTCGTGTCTTTAAATTTTTCTCCGTCTTTTGGTGTGATACGGTATGTATTTTCATAGCGAATTTTTGGGCCAGGTGGCTTGGTGTACGATGTCCCGGAAATGCTTCCGCGTGACGCCATTGACGGTCTACGACCAAATGAGAAGTGTGACATTCTCCTTAAACTAGGCCCCATAATGGTTCCTCCTTCGGAGGGTTCAGCCACTGAAGCTTTCTTCACCATTGCTTTAAGTTTACCCAACATATCGTCTTCTCTTTCTAGCTACCTGTAAAATCAAAATCTTAATGTAAAAATGAACTGATCTAAGGTTCATGACACGATTCAAGTAGTCGATAACAAAAACTTACTGGATTCAGCCACATAGAATCAGTTTGGCTTTAAGCTCTTGTGGACACTACACAGTACAATGTTTTCAGTAATTCTAAAGACTGACAAATTTTCCTGATTTTCATTTACTGATTTCTTATTAATCGCCAGATGTCCAAATTTAGTAACATATTTGAAGGTAATTATATTTTTAATGACAATTTCACAGCGTTATTGTGCCAGATTAATAATGTTTAATTGTTGTATATTTAATAAAAAGCTCTTTTATTTGTGTATTATATGTGTCATGTATCAGGGAAAGGGATATGTAATATGGGTTACATGTAGGCCCGTTGTCCAATCCTATTCATGTTATTTATCAATAAAATATGTTTAAAATGAAATTAAAAAAAAAGTGACCCCGGGGTAAACTTTCTATCAATTTATATGTATAGGTTAGGGACTACTAGTCCGAAGTTCAAACCAAGTAAACATGTCTGTAATTAAATGATACAATGAACATCCACTCAACTTGTAAGTGGTTACCTTGAAACTTTTGACTCCTGACTTGGTATTAAGTAATCTTATTTGAGTAACTATCAACAGTGGTAGAGGACACGTACCAAGGATGTCTTAACCCCCTGAAATACACCTTTTTTTTAGGGGATGGTAGTTTTTCATTAAAATAGTCACATGTTATACATACTGCAATCACAAAATTACTCTTTAGTTGATTGTTAAAAAATATCAAACAATAAAAAATTCCTCGTTTTGGAAAATAAGACTGGTTATTATGGCAACCAAAGTTCTCATTTTTTTACTTGAAAATTTGAAGTTGATCTTTCTACTTGTTAACGAAAAAAAGCACTATATACATGTATGTCCTTTTAGACGCTGAAGAGGTATCTCTTAATAACTGAACCAGGTAGATAGCGTGCCAGTGGTACACCTGTAACATGTTATCCCAATATGGAGGTCGAATTAGTTAACTGTATTAATAATTAGTATTTTAATGCTGTAATGCTAGTTATTTTAAGACTTGGATATTCATATTGATATTGTAAATAGTTTATCTGGTTTCTGAATCCTTCGGACTGTGATAAATGAATGGTTTAAAATTACATATTCAATTTACATTTAAGTATAAAAAAGAAGAAAACTATTATTAAGCACTATGATAAAAAATGACCATCTATTTAAAAATCAAAAAGCGTACAAATAGATGATAAGGAAAGAAAAAAGCCGAAATAAATCGTTATCACAAAAAGAATTTTCGAAAAGTTTAGCACTACATGGCTTCCTCGTTACACAGATATATACAGATATACAGAGATTTAGAAAAAAGGAGATTAGAACATCGATGATTATCCAACAGCTATGAATAAAGTATAGGGAAAATTTTTCAGTTTCGTATTAACAATATACTTACAGTTTATCCAGAAACTTATGGTTGTTTTTTCTGCTGTTTCAATTGCGCATACACAAATATGTCGGTCACTACATGAAATGTTTACATCTGGACATAGTATGGCAACGCTACACACCCTTTATTAAATCACAATAATTCATTATCTATACTAATTATCAGAAGGAGCCATATAAAACAACATACATTTAAATATAGATCAATTACGGGTATCTTTACAAAGGAATAGTCAAGTTACCGATAACATCTTTAAACGTTTGAATAAAATGGTAGATGTAGAACATTTAAAGCACAACTATTTTGTGAAAATTTTATTTATTTTGTATGTATTGGAATGCTTTAGAATGCACAGATCCGTGTTAATTATAATTAGAAAAATTTTGAATTTTAATGGAATTGTAAATCTTATATTTTCCATAAAACAAATAGTTATACCAACTGGTATAGCTGTTAAGGGTAATAAAAATATAACTGGTAGGATTGAGTTTCATTTTCAAAGTTGTAATTTTGAAATCACTCTTGTCATCAATCTTTTCATTTTGTTCTAAAACGTAAAAGTATTATTTTGTTTATACGTGTAATTGTCTTCACCGTAAGAGGCTGGTTACCAAAATGCAATCTCCACAGAGTAACAGCTGACGTTTGTTTCTCTTTAAAGTGGAATGAACAACACGCGATCACTGTGTTCGGGGCTTGATGAAAAGGATCTGAATTAAAGCTTCTACTTGATTTCATACGTCACTTTCATGTGTATTTCATTCGGATCTAAATAAAAGTATGATACCAATTTCAGTGCGCACGACACGTGTTTCTGGAATAACCTTCATCAGGTACGCTCGAGACCAAAAATATTGGGAAGCCAATATATAAAACGTTTGGGAGCATCAAAACCAAAAGGACCTAAACAGAACAGCCAAAACCGTCTAGGGTCAACTTTGCCTGAGGGAGCTGTAACCTTAGTTTTAGTACAATTTAATAATTTATAAACTGAAAATTTACAATCAAATTGTATAATTTAAATCATGCCAGTGCCGAAGCACTGGCTACTGGGCGGATGATACCCTCGGGGACTGACAGACCACCAGCAGTGGTATCGACCCAGTGGTAGTAACCTCTGGAAATAATTTAAAACATTTAATTTCTTTTTGTAATTTTATTTATTTGTTTTTTTCTTCTTTTTTTTTTTGTTTTTTGTTTGTTTTTTTTCCTCTGTTGTTTTTTTTACGTTTTTGTTATTATCATTAACCAAATGCAAACCATTTTTATTAAAGTAGTATTTTATTGAAACGGACGTATTGTTTACAGCAGGAGACCAGTGTTGATTTATAAATTTCCCTGATATTATTAACTAAAATCTACATTTGGCAATAATATAAATTTTCGTTAGATATTTAACAATATTTATATATTTCAAATGATAATTATCTTAACGGGTTCATATTTTTTTCTTTGGGCATCTTTGCAAAAACTGTATAACTGAGAAGTTTATCAATTTTTGATTTGACAAATTCTTATATAATATCATCACACTAATATTGTATACTTTCCAAATTCCTGACTTAAATGATATAACATATTTTATATCTATTTTTTCTTTAATTCAGGCGCATTTATAATCATATCTTGCAACTGTTCTGCACAGTTACCTTTCATCTTGCTGTGCAATTTATCAGTTCTATATACTTTTTGTCAGCATAGACATTCTGATTGCCTGTTGGTTCAATTAAACAAAATCATAAGTGCACATGGGTGCATATAGGTACAATGTTATTTTATGTACTAGAAGGCTGTGTAGTAAAGTTTTTTTTTTCAGTCTTCTTGACAATAGTGAAAGGATAATTTTAGTATAGACCAAAAACAAACGGAAAATAATCATCGAAATTTTAACAATCGGCTGGGAGTAAACTGATTATTAGCCACAAAATTTCTCGATTTCTTAAGTTAATCTGAAATAATCTTTTCTTTTCTATAATATACTGACACAAAAAAAGTTCCGATACATTATTTTAAGCGTTCATAAAATTAAAATGATACGCAATTATTTAAACAGCATGCATAAATTGATTCTTCTATCATTTCTGAAGTAAAATTCAAGTAAAAGTCTGAAACAAAATTGCATAGATCAGCTACCATGTTATTATGCTTGCTCAAGGGTCAAAAATGAAAATCACAAATTTGGCCGTCAAGTTGGCATAGGCATATGAAGAATAATTTACCGTCAAAGTCGATTACCTTGTAAAATTTCAAATGGAAACTTACAGATAAGATTTAAAAAGTAAGAAAAAAAATTTTGGAAGGGGGGCTTTTTGGGTCTTCCGTTTTATAGGGTTTTTTTTATTGCTTGAATCGATTCAAGATTACTCAAAATATATGCCTGTAAAATTTTTACCTCTACGTTATTTCAACGGATGTGTATCAGAACTTTATATAATAAGAGTTCTAATTACGCGCTGTACAGAAATAGGGTATTTTTGTTTCTAGTTTAAAGACCTTGTTATTGTGAGCATGAAAATTGTTTTTTCACCAGATTTCCAATTCAATCCAGATTTAATTTCAAATAGCAAGATGTGCAAGCGATACTTTCCATAGGTATGAAATGCTGTCGAAACTCTGGTAGATCGAACGCTTTTTTTTTTTTTTTTTTTTTTTGTTACCGTTTAATGTCCAGAAAACTTTGTCTCAGAGTTATGTGTTTATGGATGATTAAGATAGGCCGGAGAAGTAGTTTAGGTATTATTCCAACTTAGATATGAAAATGGAAAAGAAGTCAGAAAGGTCTGAGAAGTCTTTAGCAATTGTCTTCAGAGTTCGATGAAGTCAAGAGGTCAAATATTGAGATGATGATCATTTTAGCAGTTTGATCCGCTACTCTAGGGCTTGTGTCCACCATAGCGATTTTCTACAAAGAGGATTATTGCTGTCATAAAAGCTACTCAGTCAAGACTATGGCAAGCCCAAATTAATTTCATCACTTAGGAAATTGTACGGTCGGCATTATGAGTTGTATGGAGTGTCCGTATCACAGATGATTACAGAAATGTTCCCCGTGTCGTAGTCATTATCTGTTCTCCTTACCTGATTTACAACTCGTTACCAGCTTTGTACACTGGACAATACGACGGATGCCACTAGTGGAAAATTCCAAAACACCTGATGTCACTCCCAGTTTTCTTTTTTTGTGGGAGTTCGTTTTGTTCTCTTTATCTTTAATGTCTTAAGTTACGTATTATGATGTCCATTACGATTTCAGTGTAAAAATGGTGTTCGGTTCTTATTTTACTCCAATTTGTTTGTAAGGAGTTGTTATTTATGTTAAATGTATTCTTTTGAGTGGCGTGGTGTCCAACACCATTTCCGCGTAAAAACGACGTTGGTGTCGTACGACGGATGTCACTAATGGGGCAGGACATGCTTTCCCTTCCGGAGCACCTGATGTCACTCCCGGTTTTTATGGGAGTTCGTATTGTCCTAGCTTTAGTTTTCAACGTTGTTTGTGTGGTTTGCTTCCACGTTTGTATTTGTTCCTTTGTTGATATCGGTCCTGTCTTGTAGTATGGATATATATGACTTATAAACTTTGGTATTTTCTCATTCTATTTCTGTTCCAAGAGATATATTTTACTACTCGCGGTACAAATATTAGAAACTAGAGTTATGCAATTTGTTCCCTAATGACTCTACAATTATTTTGATATATAATTTTCAAAATATGGATGTAAATGTACATTAGGCAAGATACGATAAAGTACATAGGAAAAGGCCTAGCGCGTACAAGTGAATGAACCGTATTCTTTGATGTATGTCGTTTACCTATTCTACAGATGTGGAGTAATCAACTATATACTAAAGATGTGTAAGATAATCTTACAAACACTGTCATATTTTATCCGGGCACTACCTAATGAAAATCAAACAAAATTTAAAACAATTATTGTGAATTCATTAAGATATCTGTATAAGAAAACCTAAAAAAAAGTGTAAAACCTTTTGAAGTGGGCAGTTAATACTTATGGACTGTACTTTTGAGAAACTGGAAGTTGAAAGTTGAAGCAGATCAATTATGAAAAGTACATGGATACTGATTATGTTGAAAATAATTTCGGAAGCTTGACGGTAACCGTTAAATGAACAGGTTGTAGTGTACTGTCAAAATATTTTATAATGAACAGATTATAGTGCATTGTAAAAATATTTTATAATTCTTTGTTAAAAGCTTCAACTCTTTTCTTTGTGATTTATAAAAACTTCATCCTTTTTTGTCCTAATAGCCATATTAGTGCTACAAAAACTGTTTTCTGTACATAGCTGCTTTTTATTCCAGTTTGAAAACCCTTTCGTCCCTTTAAGCCTAATTCAATCCACAAATACTTTTACTTCCCTTGAGGGAAAGATATGCTTTCTTTAGTCCACAATTTATTTTTTTTATCTGGCTATAGAATTTCGCATAAATATTCAAATATAATATATAGTTTTTAGAAAGCATTCGGCTGCTGATGTTGAAAAGAACACGATAAACTTATTACAATAATTGATATCCCAGTTGGGTATAAGTCAACATTTCATAGCTCTATATAAATCTGGTAATAAATAGTTATACAATCTAATGCGGATATTATCGTTCGAAGAATGATCAAGTTTT
The DNA here is from genome assembly GCA_028566495.1 of Lithophaga antillarum. Classification (NCBI taxonomy): domain Eukaryota; kingdom Metazoa; phylum Mollusca; class Bivalvia; order Mytilida; family Mytilidae; genus Lithophaga; species Lithophaga antillarum. The sequence continues at coordinate 990 of JAOXYI010084074.1, read as the reverse complement.
ATTGGATGAGGAAAAAAGTTAAGTTCCTTTGTAAGTACCTGGTAGCTGATTTATAAAAATGGTAAGAACACAATACGATTCACGTTGATCATCTTATTGATTCAATCATTCGTGGGTATATAAAGAATAGTAAAACCGAGCCATTCACAATTGTTGTTAATTTCAGGCGTGGGATGAGATGAGCATACTTTAATGGCGCTCTGACCAAAAAACTTTTAATAATGTATCCAAGATCAACGATGTATATCACTACGAAGATGGAAAAGTTTTCACAGTTCTGACAACTGCAGTGGATTATTAGACTTCATTTTGTATTTCTTGTTTGTTTGGTATGAATTCCAACATGGAATGGAACAGAACCGAAACGGCGTCTAATTATACGATGAGCGATCTTTATCCTGTGCCCGTTAGTATTATAATCCTTCTAGCCTTTCTATACGGGAGCATTTCTTTAGCTGCTATTATAGGAAATAGTTTGGTCATTGGTGTTATCGTTGTAAACAAGAAGATGCAAACAGTTACAAATATATTCATTGCAAATTTGGCTTTAGCTGATGTGATTTTAGGAATGTTTACAATTCCATTTCAGTTCCATGCAGCTTTACTACAAAGATGGGTTGTAGCCGAATTTATGTGCCCAGTGGCACCCTTTGTTAAAGATTTGTCTGTTAATATAAGCGTTTTCACTTTAACTTTTATTGCGATAGATAGATACATTGCTGTTCTGTATCCACTAAAAGCTGGATTCAAAAAGTCCGTAGCTGCTGTGATATTAGTCTTTATTTGGGCGTTTGGGACAGTTTCTAGTGTTCCTAGAGCACTGTATATGAAAGTCTCACAAGTGCAAGAAAATTCAACTGGTAAAACAAAACCTTTTTGTCACCCGGTATTTCCACATCCAGATTTTGGAAGGTACTATTTTGTGTATCTGTTGTGCATACAATACATAGTTCCACTTATTATTATCAATTTCTCCTACATAAGAATTGC
>JAOXYI010083964.1:0-12321 GCA_028566495.1 Lithophaga antillarum | reverse complement strand
GCCAGTAAAAATGTTTACTCAACCAGCAGAAATTTCCACTATGCTAGCTAACTTCCAACCGAAGTTTTTACTCTGCTAGTAGACTGTCAGTAGACAGTACAGTTCGGCTGGTTTTTCAGTTGTCGAGAAACACCAAAACCTAGTCCCACAGCTGGTTAACATAGCTATGAGCAGTTACATTTTTACAAAATTTTATATTATTTTTTTATTGAATTCTCCATGTTCCTTCAATCCCCTGGATAATAAATTAAAATCTAAAACATCTTTAATCCTACTTTTCAAATTTATCAGTAATGTCTGTTAATAATCAAATCCAATAGCTTCCCTAGCTGGCAACCAATCCGGCGACAGTAGAAAATTTACACTGAAACTGAAAGCTATCCCCAAAGAAGGTGTCGTTGGTGTCAATAATCTTTTACTGAAGTGCAACCTAATGATGTACCTGTGGGGATCTATAGTTAGATACAGCTCAACATAATCAAACAGCTTGACAATGGATCACAGCTGTACATCTGCACCTTTTGGATCTTGTAGATACAGGATTAAGGTTCAGCATGATATTAACCAACGATGACACTACAATATATATTCTAATTGAGTTCTGCGAAGACATGGGAAATTAAAGCAGTTCATTTGTAAATGAATCCATAAATCAATAATAATTTCAATCGTAAATTTCACGGGAGAAATTTATTTCGTGTTACTGTATAAACTGATGTACTCAGGTGAGTTGGCTGCAATATTTTACCATAAAAAACGTTCAATGTCAGAAATGATTTTATTATACTATTACTGAGGCTCCATATCGAGAAAATCCTATCTGTGATCTATATAATAATAATTTTTATTGTATAACAACTTTATATTTCTAGTAGAATGTGACCAAATGTAAGGGTGCAATATTTTACGATACTGCACTAGTGCAATATGGCATCAAAATTATGACGTCATCGATGACGAAAATGATGTTTTTAAGTATTTTTAAAGTGTTGCTATACAATAAAAGGGTTATTGCACGAATATTGGTGAATATTGTCCCTCGCAGAATATTAATTGCACTCGCAAGCTCTTGCAATGTAATATTCTGCTCGGGACAATATTTACCAATATTCATGCAATACCCTATAATATGCATGTATATGCACAATGCTTCCAACCACCAATAAACTGGCGATTGCGATATCCAAAAACTTGAATTAATATACGTAATTTGAGGGAGGGGTGAGTTAAACTCAGAAAATCTTTTGATAGGGATGAGTGGCTGGACTACAAAGACTCCCACCTATCCATATACATATTTTTTTTGTATTTCCGAGGCGCGAAAATACCTATCTTTTCATACATTTCCCATCCTTATTCCGGTTAAAAAACATTTGTTTCGTCCAAATTACCATTTCTCTTCACAATTTAATTAGTTTAATAATATATCATTAGAATTGGCGATAGGATTGGACAACAAATCCTCTCCTTACAAGTACAACACATAAATACCGACAGCAAAGCATGCACAACATAGGTTTACTATTAATAAAATATGAGTAAACTGATTTGCTGACGGATATTCTGTTAAAACCTTTTTATCAGTGTTTAAGAAAAATACGTGCTTTCTCAAAGATTTTAGAGTTAACTTGGTAACTATTGTTTTCGTTTCCAAACAAAAGTGTTTCTATGTTTATTTCGACATCACGAAGTTCTCTGTATAGAACTGTTCTCTCGTTCTGGTATAATGGACACTCCAGTAAATAGTGAAAGGCATCTTCATAGGCTGAACCAAATAAACATGTTCGATTATTTATTATATGATGTCTTGAAAGGTCAGCATTTAAAGAACTGCACTGATGTCTTAACATAGTATGGAGTATGTTTTTCCCCTTTAAACCATGAAACTTACAGGCATGTTTAGATTATTTTAAATTTAATATACCGGTATGGTATGTTATTTTTTCCTCAATGAAAATTTAACGTTCACAGTTAAAACCTATTCTGTCTAAACTGGCATGAAAATCTGTGATATTCATGTATGTTTATGCTTCAAAGGTGACGTATTCCCATATTTATTGGCCTGAAAATTACCTGTATTCCCTACCAAACATTATATGGGAAGTTATCACCTCTTAACCGGGAAACTGTGTGTTCAATAATGCCACCGCTGTTTATTATTCAACTTATTGTCATGCATTTTTCACTGTTAGTTTAAGCAAAAAATATCAAAAACAGCTCAGGGGGCCTTGGTGCCTGAGTGGTTAAGCTGACTCATGACCACTAGCCTAACACTGCTGTCGTGAGTTCGAGCCTTACTCGCCCCACTTCATTTGTGAAGGTTTCGTAACATCTATCGAAGGTCGGGGGTGTCACCGTTCAGCTGGATAGCTGTCCAGGCTTTCCTCCCCCAGTAAGTATAGTAGTCACGATATAGGTGGAAAAATACTGAGTGACAATAAACCCCAACAATCCATATTAAATACAGCTCCGAAGCAGTCAGAAGTAGATTTATGTCAGCAAACTTACTTTTTTACCATTAATGTTAAACATATCCAACCCTAAACGCATTTCAATACAATAATCTACGAGTTGTGCGTTAAAACTACAAGCTGTGGGCCTGTATACAAAATTTTTGACTGGGTACTGATACAGACTAGAAAACTTAGGATCTTTTCTGCTACTTAAAGAAGTATATATATATCTTGATTCCAAGTTACTTTTTGAATCCAAAGTTCTATCATGCTATGGTTCCATAAATTATTTACCGCAGAATATGGACGGAATAGATTTAGCTACAACTACATGTACTTCTTTCAGATTAGAAGTTCATGTAACACTTCTATCAATACTATGAAAAAATTTGGAAAAAAAACAGTTGTTTCAAAACTAATTTTGGTCTCGAAAAACATTTGTTTTTACTAAAACCTATGTGCAGTGGAGAGACTTTACCACGTTGCGTATGTATAGGATAAAGAATGAAGGTAGGTATTTATATTCATTGGACAGCCGAGAAATCGAAGGGTAGTTATGAAACCCTGAGCCCATTGAAATTGTCCCATTGTATTGTAATCGGAGGAGCTCTAGTGCAACACCTAATTAGTTCCATTTGACTGACTCCGGGATTTAATATATTATTTTGCATTCAATTTGACTATCCAGAGGTTTTTAAGTTAAGACGCAGATATAAACTTAAAGCAGATCAGAATTACTTAAAACAGGTAAAAGTTACTTATTTAAAAATACCTGCTCTATTGTTATTTTGGAACCATCCAATACTTAAAACACCTTGAATAACCATGAGAAGCTGATACATAGGTTTGTTTGTCCTCACAAAGACTCCATACGTGGTAGATATAAGAGCTCTCCCCGGCACAATCACTTGTGTCTTAGGTGCATCTCTGATGAAATTAACGATAAGAACACTTTTTATTCTCATGTAGTTCACAATCATAGTAATTTTGTTAATCCGAATTCTAGTCAGAAACTGATTTGGCTACATAATATGCAAAGTCAGCCAAAACTTGGATTACATGTATATTAAAACAATTCACTATTATGCAATTACAGTCCTTTGAACCCGTTCTGCTTTAGGACGAAGTACTTTGACCATGTAAAATACATTTTTCTAATTGATGTTTGGTTACAGGAAACAATTTTGAAAGGATAATGTTTTCAATTTTAAAATGTTAAATTTTAGACCTTATTATTTTTAATAGGCTGAGATGATGTCTTTCCGTCCATCCGTAGTCTTTTGAAAGAAATATCTCTACTTTCTAAAAATGATTCTGTCTAAAATTTACTTTAAAATCTATACAGATAAATAGAGTTACACATATTATTGTGGAAAGATCTATTACCGATCTATGTACCTTCTATCTGCCGAAAGTATGAAACTACGGTGGACGGCGGAAGTATTTGCCATTCAACCTTGAACCAAGGCAAAACAATGTATATTGATAAATGAAAATTAGTGTTTTGTGTATTGCAAAGTTTTAATCATCAATAAATATCACTTCACTAGTTAAACTAAATGCTATTTAATAGGTTTTTAGAATGACCATGAAATGGATGTACTATTAATCCATAATAGTTATAAATGCCCAGATGGTGTAAAATTGGTCAGGAGTAGACTCATTAATGTGTTATAAAGGGGTAGTCAAATAAATCTATTAAGAAATGATAGCTAAGCAGTGGTTAATTGATTATTTTAGAGATAAGGAGATAAACTAGACAATAAAATTGCAGAAAAGTCAGTGAGTGATGAAATGGTCAAGTTATCTTACAGTTTGTAAGAAATATAAAATGAAAAGAAAAACAGGGAATACCGGCATCTGGCTAAAACAATAGAACACTACTGTCTACTCTATCCAACTTGTAATTATGGACCAAAAAACGACACAAAGACAACAACTGATCATCTGAAAAGAATTTATTTGATACTAAATTTGAAATTATTAGTCAGTTATAAGGCTGGGAGAGAGGGGGTTAGATGTTATGAAAGAAATAAAAAAATATTTAAGAAAAAACGACAACATAAAATAACTGATGTTAAGCCCCAGTGACAGGTGGTCACCTGGAAACATATAATACATTGAATGTAAATATAAACAATAGATCTACCATGAATAAATTTATTGAAGTAAATTTTCAAAGTATATCGAATTTAATGAAATCTCTCAAACTCTGCACAGCGGCTTTTCTAATCATGATATCAAACTTGAAAACCATACCATGGTATCAAATTTTGATACCATGGTATGGTATGGTATGACAGTGTCATACCATAACATCTATCATACCATCATACCATACCATCATACCATACAATATTTCACAGTATGCCGATTTTATCCTTGTACTTTTAGATACAAAGTTCATGACCTGAGTTCAATGAATAAGGCGTGGCTATAAAACTGACGAAAGTTGTTGTTAAATAATCGGAATATGCCTAAGGGACAACACTCATGTCTATCGTATAGATTCTTCTTATTTATGTATGTAACTCATGCTGCATCTGTTCTATACGCTTTTGTGTCGACTTTACTAATACCCATAAATTCCGAGAAGTATCGAGCATTATCTTCCAACCATAGTATCCCAGTTTCGTTCCCCGTTCTCTATGATTCCCCTGCGTCTACAAGTAAAGAAGAAAAGACACAGAATGTGGAGGAAGAAAGTCTCTCTCAAGAACGTCCAGTAGATTCGCTAAAGCCTGCTCCATACGAAAGGTCTTCATCAATGTCGGACACAGATGCAGAACGCATTGAAGGAGATTACAGTTCAGATACTTTATCCGTTCTGGAGAAAAACAAGCAGTACACTTCATCGTGGGATAAAACCATTTTGTGCTCCCTTAATATATCTTCACGGTTGCGAAACCCTGTCGAGTTTATAAAACCATGTGACTTGATTCTGAAAGCATCCTTTTGTTCAATGTCTGTAAGTTTGCTAAAGATACTGAAAGCTGTTTTATTGAACACAAGAACAGAAAAAAGTTTGTCAATAAAACTGCATATACAAAATAACCGGGAGTCCAATACACTCCCTTCAGGGTTACGATTCTGTCCAATTACAGAGTAATAGACACTAACATTATTCCGCTAGACCCGTGCCTACTTATTTTTGGGAAATACAGGCAAGTTTTGTTAGTCTGTGCACCGTATTGCATTAACTTACATTGTATAGGGTAGACTTTGAAGGTGCTCAGACTTGCAATTTGGCAGTGTATTACAGTTTTTTCTCCAGGCTAGACCTGCGGACTACAAATCTTAAGTGTACACTGCAGCCATAACAATTCACGCAGATTCCGTTTTTTAATGATGGACAACGATATGAGTTCATGGACATCCATGATGGACATAATTTAACGATCGTGACACATGGTCATTGAGGATCCGGGAAGGTCACGAACTGTCCATGATCAACGCATCAAGAAGGAATAAAGAGATGTAACTTGCTGCAGGCATCTCAGGGGGTTTCCTGACCCTTTTGGGAATTGCCACTCACCTCAGTTGGGAAATTTTATCGACAAAAATTCTCTACGGAATATATGAAAGGGACTACATTTGTAATTCTAATGCAAATTTCAATGAGAAATAATGTAAATTATTTCAGTAATTGATATTCAAAACTACAGTTGAATATATCTGTCTTTAGCTGCCTTGAATCTATCATGAAACACATCTAAAGTTTGTTCACTAAGTTTTCCTTTTATCTGTATGATCAATTGGTACTGCTGACACACCATCATGGACATCAGACTGCTTCATAAAAAGATGATCTCTAGTGTTTTCCCCAGAAATATAGTAAGGCATGGTGATAAAAACCTTCAGATGGCACTTTAAGCACGTTTTTACAGTTTCTGAGGGCAACTAAAGAAGACCGGAGGTCATTTTTGAATTATTAGGTGACAATTTCCTCGATTAAACGGTGGTAAAAACATTTAAAAAAAGGGTAATTAAATACTGTATAATGCAAATTTCGTACTATTACAAGCAAGTAGGAATATGAATTCAGAATAATTTTACCAAGTTTCATCATGGCAAGGGCAGGTGCTACAAAATGAAGGCATGGTGCTGCGCCATGCTAAAACGACCTGGGGAAAAGACTGATCGCCTTTAGGTATTTGTGTATGATCATCGCGTTTTTTAAAATGCTCTGAATCGGAGCCCTCGTGAGTACTAACGGCAAGGTCAACAGTTGCATTATTATTATTCATATCTGCCGTTTGACTTGAAGAATCGATATCGGAATCCTTTTTATTCTTGCCGAAAAACGAATCAAGTATTTGCATCTTTTTGCAACACGTTTTTTAAACTTTTTGGAATAATATTTTTTGCGGGACATTTTTGTTTGTAATCTGGGTCAATACTTTATTTAGAATATACTTTGCAGTTCAATTTAGTAAAGCGTACTAAAGATCGTATTAACCGGAAAGTAAAGGACGGATCAGAGTCAGAAAACACACGAAACAATTCCGAATTTTACTGATATTACCGTTTTTGACACACTTGGTGGCATTGGGAATTTTTTACACAAATTGGGAAAAAAAACACCCTTTTTTTCATTGGGAATACAGCCGAATTTCGGCTGTAAATAAAGGGCAGGAAAACCCCTGCGTTTTCATTGTGTAAGTAATAAAGCGCTTGATCAGGCTTCCTACGAGCTACGAGAAAACACATCAGAATCTTTTTTTCTGGTTCCGAAGTCACATTTTCCCTCAAAATTGGGAAAAAAATATCCATTTTGACAGGTTTGGATTTCCATAAATTGGTACTGAAGCGCAGTAAAAATGCATATATGCTTTTAAATCAAAGAAAGGTGTCTGATGTACATTGAGACAAAAGATCATATGCCATGCATTCCGGGTCAAAAGAGGTAATAAAAACACCAAAATTTACCATTTCTACTATGGGGTGTCAACTTGCGGAGAGCTTTTTGTGTAAGAGGAAAAAAGAAGTTTCGTGACAATAACTTTATAAGTATATTCCCCCGAGGCTGATATAAAAATTCCAAAATCTTTGGCAGAGTTTACAAAATATAGTGTAATCAACCATCAAAGTTTGAAATGGTGTAAGAGGAGTCTGATTACAATAATTAAATATGGTACAGAGACTCCCAGGCCTATCTCTGGGACTAAAGTCAAGATTCCGCAACCCGTGGCACAGACAACTTTTATACTTCAGTTAATGAACGAACCAACTTTCAAGCTTCCTCGAACGTGTAGGATTTCCGGGGCAATCGGGTTTTTTTTAAGTTCATAGACCCCCGGAGGGGATATCAGAATTCCAAAACATTTAAAAGAGTCGACGCATACAGTGTCACTAGTGACCAAAGTTTTCAGCTTCTTTGTTGAATAGTTTAGAAGATATTCTTATTTACTTGATGTAGCAAAATTCATTTTCAGTCGTAAATTTGTCCCAGGGGACGAAATTGAAATCTTGAAACAGATACACAACTACATGACCTACTCTTTCATGTCCCAAGTTTTTCAAGTTTCTTCCTGTTACGATCTTTCAGATTTCGAGACATTACATGACGTACGTACGGACGGACTGCATTACATTATCCCCCCCCCCCACGTTAATGTCAATAATGAAAAAAAGAAGGAATATACGCTTTAATGACATAAATGTAGCCGATTCTGATACTTAACAAAAAAAAAAGAAAAAAAGAAATAACAGCAACAAAACCCAAACCTAAAACAAGACAAAAGAAACCTCTGCAATTTTTGAAGTACTGTCTTTCCTTTCCAGAAAGGGCAACCATCTTTAATTGCAGGCAACAGCAGATCACAACTCTGAAAATTAACCATCAAAAACTGGACTGCCTCAATGAACATTGGTTCAAATTGACCGACTGGACACTGATGAAACCACAGATTTTATGCGAAAAAACGGAAATATATATATTTTAAGCACGTCCCAGTCTGGTAGCATGTAAAATTTGGGCTGTAGTTATGTCTTGAAAAACGTTTTGATATTTGAAATAATTTATCATTTACGGTGAACAATGTGGATGGTATTTGGAATAGTCGAAACGGTAACTGCGTTGAATTGGTACAACTCCTCATATCCTTGTCCACTTTGGTCCAGTAATATAAATCGTGAAAGACGGACACAAAGTGATGATAAAAGCTCACATGGCCTTTAACCATGGTGCTAAGTAGTTTGTTCCTATAATATTGATCAAACGAAGCTAATTAATGATACTCTTAGTAAACTCTCAATACATTTTTTGACAGTAACTGAAAAATATACAAAAATATTGATTTTAACGTTCATGCATGCAGCTCTGTTAAAAATATTAAAATATGTGAATACGATGGACAGAAAAAAAACCCAATTAAATCAGACTTTATAAAGACACCAAGAAAATCACAAAAATAAGACAAAAAAACGTCAGCTAGTGAAACTGAATAACTTTTAATACCTTGAAAGTTAATTGGCCCTTTTCCTCAAACAGTCATAGTAAATCTAAATTCCAAAGATGGATAATACCATTTTTACAGTATGAGACAACTTCTCTAGCCAAGCTAATGTACACTCATGTCTGAAATTCAGTAACACTGACAAAGATTTAACAAACATTGTTAATCGACTTCCAAAATGGCAGGAATTACCATTTCATGTACACACTGGTATTCATATGCTTAAAGGTCGGATTACCTCTAATAAAGCAATACAGATACCTTCCATTATTAAATGTCAGAGTAGTCCGCGAGGATCCCATAACTACCAAAGCTTTTAATCCATTTCGGTGGTTTTAGAAGACGGGTAAAAATTTACATTAATAACTGATCACAACTGCATCTGTTTCGCTAAATTATTCATCAAAACACAGTCACATGAATCATTGCTAGTTGTGACTTCTTTTCACCAAGTATATCCTTGTGGTCGTTCTGAAAGTACCATTCCTTCCATAGTCGACACTTTCTTTTAAAATTCAAATTGATTCCAAAACTTTTTAACCCCCCCAACAAAAAAAAAAACTGTTCTGTTTTGAATACAGCATATTTTATTTCTCAGAATACTAATAGCATTGGGAATGACAACATTCTGTGACACCCTCTCCCTTTTACAACATGAACAAAAGGTATATAGATTTTGTGGATTCCTCACATTTTTTAACAAAGGTTACACTAGAACTGTTTTTTCTCCACCGAGATGGTAATTTCTGTGTGATGACTATTAAAATAAGGATCTCTGCATATGCAGCTTGATAAGCATGCAAATCGACAACAGAAAACTGCTAAATTCAGCTTGTCACTGATTATTTTGTTGACACAAAACAAAACTTCTGCCTACAAAATAAACAAAACAAAAAAAAACAAAAAACAAAACAAAACAAAAGAAAATATATTCCTACACCTTACAAAAACTAAAATTGGGCACATTTGAACCATTGTGTTTTGAAAAATGTTAAGCGTAAAATTAAAAAAAAATTACTAAAAGGTCCTGAAACGGGCTTCCAAGCAAAATAAAAAATTCCTATACCATATGGAAATTGAAATTTGTGATCCTTTGACACTAATATCTCGAAAACGTAAGACTTACGTTAAATCCTTTGGCATAATACTGAAAGATCTTGCCACAAGGAATTCAGTGAAAGAAATGAAACGGCATTAAAATTGGATGGAAAAAAATCCCCAAAAGAAAATTTTAGTTCTTTGTCGAACAATTAGGAGCCGGATTCCCTGCTTACAAACTGAATCTGTATTACAAGAAGAGGATCAAGAAAAAATATTAAAAGTGCTTTAAAAAAAAGACCGAAGTCCTATATTTTGCAAAAATTGAAATTTTGCCCTTTTGATCCTTTTATCTCGGATACGATATAACGCACGTAAAACATTTTTCTGACACAAAACAGAACTTCTGTCTAAAAATAAACGAAAAATAACTGATTTCTACACTTCGCAAAGAAGGAAAATTGGCATCTTTGACCTCTTATACTTCTATAAATGCTAGGAATTAAATAAAAACTGTCAATATACCGTTAGATCCAGTGAAATGAACTGCATCAATAATATTGAATGGAAAATTTTTAAAAAATCCTTACAGGCACAAAAAAAGCTTTTTACCCCTTTTTTCAACTGAAAATGGTATGGGCCAGAACCTCCATTATCGAACTCAACCGGTATTTTGTGTCAGAGAACACTGTGTAAAATACTGAAAGAATTGGTCTCCAGAAACAAAAGTTAAGCACGGAAACCAATTGTTGACAGAGAACGACACACCCATACCATAATATGTCCGCCAATTTTTTTTTTTTTTTTATTTGCGATCGTATAAAAACCTGAAATTAAAGTGGTAACTTGCATTATGGTCTGGGAGTGAATTTGAACAATAAGTCTTTAATTTTCAGGTTTATTCCACTCTTTTCCCCACAACTGATTATATCCGTGTTTCCTCAATAGATTTCGATACTATGAACAACTGAATGTTGAATCAAAAATATATTGAAGGAAATAAACATCAAATTTAATTAAAGGTTAAAGATTAATCATACTGACCTGTTGCAGCGTTTGTCTTTCCTCCGTTATACAAATTCATTTCCACAAATTTCATAGCAACATCGCTAAATTTACCAACAATTTTCACTATATATATCGCCATCATTTTCTGGTAGACATTCGGAACAAAAAATGCTAACACTAAAACGCATACGAAGAACTCACTTCGTGGAAACAATAAAGGAAATTAATATGGATTAACATAATGGTTTCTGAGAACAAATCTATGTTAAAAAAAGGTTAATAGGGAAATTACAAAAAAATCAATGAATTTTTGGATTATAATAATGACATATGACGATCTTGCGTAACAAGAGAAATCAAACACAGTGAGGATTGATGTTTGTACTGTGTTACTTCTTTCTGTTACATTAATCAAGATTTAAATCACATCAAATAATAACGTTTTAAAAAGTTGCACATGAAACAAACAAAAAAAACAAACACTCAAAAAAATCTACAACTGTTGAAGAAATCATGAAATTGACAAACAAAGCTGTCGTCAGCGATACAGAAGCTGAAGACATGATAAAACTGGCGTCAAAGTGCTGAGGAAATCGTACTGAAATTGTAAAAGCTGTCTAATTATGACAAGTGTGATAGATCCCTGTGGAAGTTGATGCATGTTGAAATTGTCAAATCCTGTAGAAGAGTTTTAAATTTTAAGCTTGTTTGGTAATAGTTTCAGTATGATACCTTCGATAGATTCAGTGACGAAGCTTCCATTGATAATGGAAGCTGATACAGGTCCTGCCGTAGATTTAACACCGGACGTGTCCTACAGAAATACGAACAATGAGAGATTCGGTAATAACACTATATTCTGAAAATCTAGTAAATCTGTAACATAATACTTACTTCATAACAATGCAGATTTTCAGCAAAAATATATGAAAAATCTACTTAAATATAGTTATACTAGATTCAAAGCCAAGGAAACAGAAATCTATTAACTATTAACTGCACTGTTCTTCAACAGAACTGTTCTGGATCAAAACAGATGTGTCTCCCTCCCCATCCCTTCTCATTTTATATTCACGGTGTAATATTGATAAAACGCCACCCATATGCGACCTGGGGTCACAGGGATTGTTTGCATTTATTAAAAAAAATCATTTTAATAACTCTATTGGTTTAAAAGTAATAGACCGGATACAAACCGAATAACAGTAAAGTCCACTCATTTTTTTTATGACGGGGGGTTGTTCATGACACTTGGTCTGATTGTGCTTAACATTTGTGCAAAAACTTATGTTAATATATTTATTGTTTTCACTTGTGCTAAATGGCAATACTGACAAAAACTCCGCCAATTTGTTCACAACACA
>JAOXYI010083854.1:0-19877 GCA_028566495.1 Lithophaga antillarum | reverse complement strand
AAAAATGTTGTTGTCCTACCAGTTAAGAAATTTTAAAAAGTTGATGTCCTACGACTTATGAGCTTGAGAAAAGTATTAGTCCCATCACATTTTGCACCGGTCCCATCCCCCCAATAAATATTGCCTGGCCCCTAAAAGATCACCATGCATATGAATTGAAGCAGCCGTGAGGTGGGAAAAAAAAGATTGTTTGCAGTATATGCTTAAAAAAATAATTTGTTTTTGATTGGCCATGAAAAAAATAGAAAGTTTTTTGTTCTAGGTAAAAAAAAAATTGACTTGGGGTAAAAATCCATAGCCCCCTCCCAGATAATCAAATGGTTGCTCCCTTATGACCATTTCTGATCAATTTGGGTCAAAGATGAGCTTTCTTGGAAAAATGGTTATATTTAACTGAATCAGTTGAACAGTTTCAGTTGATGTACTTCTTTACCAGTAACTGACTACTTGGGGTCAAAGGTCAATTTTCTAAAAAGTGTAGATTATTATACCCCCTGCAACGAAGCTGTAGGGGGGTGGGGGGAATATACTGATTTCACCCTATACGTCTGTCTGTTGACATTTCCTATGTTGGACAATAACTTAAGTTCTTATATAAAATTTTTACACATTATTACAGCTAACCAAGGAGGGTCCCTTGATGAATTTCCCTTTCATTAAACTGGAGTTATTGCCCTTTATTTAATGAAAATGACAAAATGGGTGCTATATCATATGGTAACTTAAGTTTCGTTTGTTGGATTCTTTTAAAATTTTTATACGTTGTTACAGTTGATGAAAAGAGGGTCCCTTTAATTCTTGATGAATTTCCTTTGATAAAATGGAGGTATTGCCTTTCATTATACATTGTTACAGTTGACCAAAGGAGAGTTCCTTTCATTTTTGGTGAATTTCCCATAAGTTAAATGGGAGTTATTGTCCTTAATTTAGTGAAAAATGACAAAATTTTGCTGTCATACAATAACAAAAGTTTCATTCAATGGATTCTTTTGAAAATTTTATACATTGTTAACCAAAGTGGGTTGATTGATTGAATGGAGTTTAACCCCTTGGCCACACAGGCCCAAAATAACAAAAGAAATCGAACTAAAAACCCCAGTGTGGGAATTAGTCCCACCCCACAGAAGTTCTAGTTACAGCTGTGTGTACTGGACACTAACCTTATTGTTTATGGAAGATGTGCACCTTCTGCTTTAGTTTTGTTTGTTTTCTGAATTTTGTTAACACATATTAGTTTTTGTGTATACCATGTTTTCTGTAGTTGCATAAGATTTGTTCAATAGATTACAGAGAGCTGTGGATAAAAGGTTCTTGGTTTGGTATGTTGTTATGCAACCTGTTCATTACTGTTACATATTGTGTATGTCCACAAATACTTAATGTGGTGAAAACAAATGTAGCAGGTGTGTGATCCACATGTTAAGAAGGCTTCCTGAAACTTTCGTTGAAATTCAGTATGAGTTTTGGAGTAATATCAGGATTCTTCACTTGGAAAATTGTAAAATACAAAATAAATGTACTACTTGAATAGATATAGAAAAGTAATGTATAGGTAAATATTTTTAAAGTTGGTTGAAATCCATCAACTGGTTATGATATACAGAATATGCAGGCAGAGAGAGGTGCAGTGAACACTTTGTCTGGGATTCTATTAATTTGCTTAGCTCTGCCATATTTTATGTGCCTGTTCCAAGCCAGGATCTGGATTTTCATTGGCTGTTTGTATTTGTCCCTACATATATTGATAATTTTATTATGCTCCCCGAAAAATGTTCAATGAGCGTATAATCACTGTTTTGTCCATCCGTCGGTCTGTCTGAATGTCAGTTTCTGGATGGTAACTTGAATGCTATTTGAGGGCTTTAGTCCACAATAAATTAATTCTTAGATTTTCATCCCTGCTGCCCCTATTTTTTCAATGCAAAATATTTTTATTTTTGATTTTGAAGAAAATGTGCCTATTTCAATTTTAAAGCATTTTCTGCAAAAACTGACAAAAAATGAAAAATAAAATTATCCCACCTTCCCTATTTCAGGAAAAATTTGCATGAAAAGATAATAATTAATTTATTATGGCCTTAAATATTTTGCATATTTATTACCAATGGTCAGATACAGATACAGTTCGATTTCAACCACAATGGCATGTTCAGTTCGAGAGTTGAAAGTGTGAAAAATTGTCAAATTTGGGTTTCCAGATGATAACTTGAATACCATATGAGGGTTTGATTACACTTTTGCTTATTTTTTACTTGTACCTTCCACAATCGTTAAGGGGTTATATGTATTTTGTTTTGGTAAATACAGTTGACTCTCGTTATGTCGAACTTGAAGGGATCGGTTAATTTCATTCAACTTAACAGAAAATCTGAGTTATCACTGAGGAGTAATTCTAACTAGATTCTACTGTAGAGGGTCCAAAATTTTACTTTGAGTTATCCCAAAATATGACTTATTGGTGTTCCAGATAACAACAGTGGACTGTAATTGTTTTCTGATGTGAAATGTAGTTCTGAAAATCCAAAAAGCATTTGGCTTTCAACTGAAGCAATTTGGGCAAACAAAAATAGACAATATTGATTCATATTGTGTTAGAATACACAAATAATTTAATCTATTTGGAAGTCATGCTTATTAATTATCATGACATTCCTCGACAGAAATAACAAACTAGGTCAAAACATTTAAACTTAACAATTAATTTTACAACATTATATTATGGAACAATGTGAATAATAAAAGGAAATCATTATGGTATGAACACATTTAAGGCAATTGTCATCATAAATTAAACCAATCAGAGTTCAGTTTTCAAAATGTACAGACATATATTTGCGGTCACAAGAGCTGAATATATAGTTCATGCCAAAGAAAAATTATGTATAGCAGATTTTAACATTAATATTTTGAAATGTGTATTGAAATAAATAAATATATTCTTAATTTTCTGAAAATAGTTAGGCTAAGGTTGTAATATTATAATGGGTTTAAGGAAGATAAATTTAAGTTTCTGATTTGAAAAAAAAAATACAACTAAGAACCTTGCTGAAAATAAATTACTGTTACACTAACTAATAATTAAGACACTAATGAAAATGAGCTAAAGAAGTGGTTCCTCTTTAGTGGCAGTAACTATTTTGAGTAAGACTTAATTATCATAATGGGTAAGAAGGAGGAGGTCAACCAAATAAAAGAAATTATAACCTTTTGCAGTGTAAAAAAATCAGATATGAGAAACCACTGTACATGTGTACAGTGATTGAATTTTGTTTTGGTTTGAAATTCCATGCACTACTCCCCACCTTGTTTTAGCTGCCCTAATTAATCGGGAGTTTTTATTATGGCCCGCCCACGAAAGTGGATGGGGCATTTGGTGTTGCCCTTGTCCGTCCGTCCATACATACATCTAGTTCAGTTTTGTGTTTAGGTCCATTGCTTTGGAACTAAACATAATGTATCAATGAAACTTCATCAGTGGATGTGCCTTGGATAGTACTGAGCAATCATACAGTAATTGGGTCATTATGACCTACATTTTGCGCTCGAGTGACTCGGCTTAAATTTTGCATTTAGGTCCATTTCTTGAATATATATACTAATCATAGCATACCAATGAAGCTTCATCAGTGGATGTGCCTTTAATAGTATTGAGCAGTTGCACCACAATTAGGTTCCCATGACCTACAATTTATGCATGAGTGATTCTGCATTTAGGTCCATATCCTGAGTACTAAACATAATACAGCAATGAGACTTCATTAGTGGATACATCTTAGATAGTGCTGGACAACAACTGGGTCAGCACGACCTACATTTTATGCTTGAACAACCCTGGTTAAGTTTTGTGTTTAAGTCCATTTGTAGCTGTTAAACATAATATATCTATGAAACTTCATCAATGGATATATCTTGGGTAAGACTGAACAGTAGTAGAACAATTGAGTCACCATGACCTACATTTTATGCATAAGTGACTCTGGTTATGTTTTGCATTCAGGTCCTTACCCTGAGTATTAAACATAATACAGCAATGAAACTTCATCAGTGGAACAGTACGAGCGGGGCATCCGTGTCTTACAGAATTAATTTCTAGTCTATATTTACTATTATTTTTCAGATATGTAGCAATTTATTAATGCACTGTCAGTAGTTTACTAACATTTGCTAATATTTAGTGCTTTTTGTAGCCATTTTGAAAAGCTTATTAACATTTGCTTCCATATAACGCTTTTTCAGCCATTGGTGATGGGTACGTTTTTGCATGCAAGAGTTTACTTTTCTGAAGTTAAAATTGTTTGGTTACCGTTATATAAACATTTATGCTGGAATTCTGAGTATTGTTCATAATGTCTATGCGTCATTGCTGTGTGATAAACTGTAAAAATGGTGGATATAAATTAAAAAAATGGAGGGAAAACTTTTGTAACACACATCAGTGCAACTTTGGAACAGCTAGATGTATTTGTGAACCCCCATTTGTTCTCTTTCCATTCCCCACGGAATTGAAAGACCCATATTCTAGATCTATATGGATTAAAAATGTAAACCGTGTGGCTGCAGATGGGAACAAAATATGGACACCCAATGAAAATTCAAGGATTTGTTCCGAACATTTTGTTGACAAAGGGCCAACTGACAGAAATCCTTATCCTAGTATTAATCTAGGTTATACATCAATTTCTACTGTAACAAAATCACGACTACCACCACTCGATAGGTCATTATGTCATGAAACACCATCTAAAAAACGAAAACAGAGTACTGAAAGTGTAAAATTAAATGAAGATAAGAATACTTCTGAGTCACTTAATATACAGTGTGACCACGATTATTTGACAAATTGTGAAGGCTGTATTGAAAAAGGAGAACAGATAAAAAATCTTAAAATGCAAATAAGAAAGCTTCAAACTGAGTTAAAATATAAAACTGTGTCACAAACAAACAGTAAATATGATTATGTCTTTAAGAGTGACAAATCTGTGAAATTTTACACAGGAATACCAAGTATTAAATCTTTTAATGCGCTGTACAAAATAGTTGAACCAAAGGTATCAAACATTAGACACTGGAGTGGCCCAAAACGCTTTGTATCCCATGTTCTAAATTATAAAAAAACTTCAAGACGTGGACCAAAGAGAGGTTTAAGTGCAAAAGAAGAAATGGTGATCACCCTGATGAAATTGCGTCTTGGTTTGTTGAATGAAGACCTTGCTGACAGATTTAGTATATCTAAATCACATGTTTCTAGAATTTTTACAACATGGGTTAAAGTATTGTCAAAGTTCTTTGGAAGCTTGATTTTCAACCCACCTAAGGAAATTGTCAAGGAAAATTTGCCTCCATGTTTTGAAAACCAAACGTATTCTTCAGTTAGGCATATTATTGACTGTACAGAGGTATTCCTTGAAAAACCTCAAAATTTAGAAGTTCAGGCCAAAACATGGAGTGATTATAAACACCATCATACTGGAAAATTTCTGGTCAGTATTACCCCCTCTGGACTCATAAATTTTGTGTCAAAATGTTGGGGAGGTAGAACAAGTGACAAGTACATCACAAATCATTCTGGGTTTTATGATATAATCGAACCCTTTGATACTGTCATGGCAGATCGTGGCTTCCAAATTCAGGAAGAATTAACTTTACTACAAGCCCACCTACTAGTTCCACCAGGGAGACGTGGAGTTTGTCAGATGTCCGCTGCTGAGGTCCAAAAAACAAAACAAATTGCAAATCGTAGAATATACATAGAACAGGCAATAAGGAGAATGAAGTACTTTCGTATTTTAAAATACGAGTTACCCATTACACTCATGCAACACTTGGATTACATTGTAAGAACAGTTGCTGGAATTTGTAATTTATACCCTCCTTTGCCAAGATATAAATAGTAATATATATAACTGATAAGGCCATATTATGTTAATTCTGTACAATTGTGCCTTAAGTCCACACGTCTTCAGGCTAACTGACTGTTTGGTTCCAAAATTTGTTTTCATTAATCTGAATTTTAATTTTTCTCTTCTTTTTATCAAATAATTTGCTCCATTTTTTTAACAACAGGGGTGGATGCACAAATATGTCTTGCCTGCCTGTGGCTATTCAGAAATGGACCTGAGTACGAAAATGTGACATAAATTTAGCAAACTCAGTGGCCCGTGAAATTGAGGTCAAGGTCATGTAACATGTCAGCATGACATGTATGTCCCGTGATGAATGTGTGGACCAAATATGGTTACTGTATGAAGTGTGGTTACTGAAAAATGGACCCCAGCATAAAAATATGATGCAAATTTAACAGAGTCAGTAGACTGTGAAAATGATTTCAAGGACATGTGACATGTGTTAGGCTGACATGTACATCCACTGGTCAATGTGTGGACCATATATGGTTGCTGTATGATGTGTGGTTACTGAGAAATGGACCCAAGCACAAAAATGTGACAGAGTCAGTGGATGTAAAATGAGGTCAATGTCATGTGACGTGTCAGGCTGACATGTACATCCCCTGATGAATGTGTGGACCAAATATGGTTGCTGTATTATCTGTAGTTACTGAGAAATGGACCTGAGCACGAAAATGTGATGCAAATTTAACAAAGTCAGTGGACCATGAAAATGAGGTCAAGGGCATGTGTCATGTGCTAGCTGATATGTACGTACCCAGGTCAATGTGTGGCCCATATATGGTTGCTGTATGATGTGTGGTTGCTGAAAAATAGACTTGAGCGTGAAAATGTGACAGTCAGTGGACCGTGAAAATGAGGTCAAGGTCATGTGACCATGTACATCCCTGATGAGTGTGTGGACCAAATATAGTTGCTGTATGTTGTATGGTTATTCAGAAATAGACCTGAGCACGAAAATGTGATGCAAATTTAACAAAGTCAGTGGACCATGAAAATGAGGTCAAGGTCATGTGGCATGTGTCAGGTTGGTGTGTACATCCCCTGATGAATGTGTGGACCAAATATGGTTGCTGTATGATGTGTGGTTACTGAGAAATGGACCTGACAGGAAAATGTGATGCTGAGTTAACACCACCCCGTCAAAAGCATACCTATGTCTTGCCTCCTGTGACTTTCGTCGCAGTGGAAACAAAAATGACAATTGGAACATGAAAAGAAAAAACAGAAAATGATCAAATTCAGATACACAAATGTACATAGACATAATATTTGTTTGTTGTCCAGCTCCAGCTCTTTTCATATGAAGAGATGAGAAAAATATACAATGTACATATGATGTACTTACACAATCCAATATTAATAAAGAGATCATAATTCTCAAAAATATACAGTGTAAATGTACTTATATAAACCAGTATGAGTAACATGATATATTGCAAACCCTTCTTCAATCAGTTCAAAAAACTTGATATGCAAGTCCTTTTTTGGAACTGGATTTTTACTGTGGAAGGCCAAGGACCTTTGAATTTGACTATCGTAAAATTTCTTTGGAATATTTCTGCACAGAAAACTCATTTAAAATCTAAGCGATTTCAGAGGAATAAAATCTAAAAACTTTGCATGGATAAAATTGATGTAGACAGAAAGGACATAAGTAATGAATTAATTTATTATGGCCTTACAACATTTACACTGATTTCGATGCAGTTTGTCAAGGATTGTTCATCTAAATGAGCTCTCCCATATGTCATTAATTTCAGACTTACTTTTACCCGTAATAATTCTTGTCATTGAAATGAATTTCTTCGTAACTATATTGTTTCTTGTTTTGTGTTGCTTTTAGTTTCAAAATTTGTATTTACTAGTAATTACAATGTATGCCATAAAAATACTGCTAGTATATTGACACTTTAACATATTTTTACTTCATAACAATTTAGAAGTATGAAAAATAAATCGAGATAATTTTTGAAAAATTGCAGGCTATGCATGAGCACAGGAGAAATAGTAAACATCAGAATGCCTTTTCCTAAAGAGGTTATTTATTTTCATATCACATATCCTAAATACTTTTAAAAAAATCTGTTTTGAAATTAATAAGATATGAGAGACTCATTTAGTTGAAATATACTTTAAAGTTGACATTTTTCTAATCAAGTGAATATTTCCTTTCCATATATGTGGACTTGAGTCTGTATCGAACATCTTCAAATTATGAAAGTTCAATGTTTTTGGTGTGTTAGGCTTCATTTTTGTCTTTAGTGCTTCATGATTTTAATGTTGAATGTTTCACATGAAATGAGGGTACTCAACAAATCATGAATGATTTTAAAAAAATTTGGACAACATAGTATTTGCCGGAATATTTTCTAATTTTATTACTTTTATCCAGCTAAAATTGATTATTATTCATGATGGCCATGTTTGATATTGAATCTATACACAAAATGCTCTTTTCTGTAATGTTTTGAATGAATCATCCCAAAAGTTTTTGATACAAAATCCGAAAAATATAGCTATATAGTTAGAATTCATTATGGTGATAACACTGGTAGTTCTGGTGGCAAAATATGGGCAACCCATCTATACATTGTTGCAGCAAAGTTTCAGTTCAATTTGCCCAATAATTTTAAAGATTTTTTTTTCAGTTTCATCCAATTAGATAACATAATTTTACAGAACATGTACATGTAATTTCATCAAATTTTGGTTCAAGTAGTTTGTAACTTTTTAAGAAAGGATTAAAATGTGAGAATTTAGAGGATGATGGATGCCCAGTGATGCCAATTACCTCAAACAGTTCTTTACCAGATAAAGAAGAAAAAGAAAAAACAATTTTCAGAAATTATACAGAACTGTATTAAACATTTACTCATTTCAATAATATCATCATCCTTTTTATAAAACTCATAATCTGTATGAATGATCTAAAGTTCATAAATTTGTAGTATATATCTGAACTAAGTTGTAAACTGACATGTCAAGTAGCAGTAATAGTACCCTATAACATAATAATTAAGGTATTAAGGTATGATTTTTCATCCATGATCAGGACAACCAAAGAAAAATGGGGTTATTTATTTTTATTTTTCTGTTACAAGGGTTCAAAACACTGGAAAATTTGAAGCATTTTACAAAGGACTTATTTCATTCAGAAAAGTTACCATTTTTTTTTAAATTTCTGTCACAGATTGTTTGAAAAAAAAACTATATAAAAACAGACATGGTAACATTTTATATAGAAAATATATGGTGATATGCAGACTAGTTTTTTCAGTAATGTTTTTCTTACAATTTTGTGTACAACTGATACAAAAATCTGCAAATGGTAAAGTCAGGTTCATCTTTATTATTCACTTACTGCTAGCTAACATGTTAGTACATGGTTATTTACAGTTTGGACAAAGCCATTTGTCCACCTTTTTAATTTCTGATTGCTTTAAATTGACACATTTGAAATGATACCAAAGTGAACACTTATCACATCCAACACTTCTATCACTGTATGTTAAAATATATTCTACTTCTTTAATAATATTTTTACATAATGGACAGAAATATCTGAATTTTTTGTTTTCCTCAGTAGTTTGTACATCCATCGGTTCATCTTGCTTAGTTGATTTCACAACATTTTTTAACTTTTTGTCCAGCAACTCTGGTATGATATATTCAGTAAAAAATAGTTTAAGATTAGGCAAAATTGCATTATAATAGTGGTCTTTTTCAAATTCAATTCTACATTCAAGTTGGCCATTACATGTATATACATATAGGTCGCACCATTTTCTGTCAGCTATGGCTAACTGCCCTTGTATTTGCACATAATATTTATGATTTTTTTTCAGTTGAAAAACATTATTTTCAGATAAAACAATAAATTCTGGAAGATAACAAACGCAAAAACCTTTACATTTTAAACACTGTGGAACAATTGGACATTTCACTTCAAGCAATCCTTCCCCGCAACAAGAACATGATACAAGCAAGTCTGGAGTGGCTGCTAAGTAACAGTGGTTTTTATCAATAAACATGCCACATGGAGAAGTAATAACATCATGATGATTTTTTTTATAAGAAGAAATGTAACATTCAATAGCCTCTGGTTCAGTTTCACGACCATGTTTCAAAGGTTTAAGATTTGGATTAACTGAGGTATAGCCCATCAAGGTATTTAATAAAGATGATGTATCAATATGACTGGAGTTTGGACTTTTCAGAATTGTATTGATTTTTGTATAAACTTGGTAAAACCTTGATGCAGTTATCCTACCCTTATGAAGTAAATGCCAGTATTTATTTTTATGTTGTCCCCTAGTAATCATCTCAATTTTGACAATTTCATTTTTATCATAAATTGGTAAAAAAGTAACAAAATTTAAATAGTTATAACAAGTTTGTTGTGACTGTGAAAAATTTTCTGCAATGTCTAACATATTATAAGGTGATATGTCTTCATCGGAAGCTTGTGTGGCAGATCCAATAGGTGCTGCATAACAGTGATCTTCGTGCATATGTACAATTGTCTCAGGAGAGGATAATCCTGTATTAAAAAAAACAAAGAAATATTCAACATTTAGAAGATGTATGTACCACTATATATTTTGAGAATAAAAATATAATTTTGACATTCTACTGATTAAGCATTTATTTCAGAAATAACTTGCACAAATTAAAGAAAGTTAAAAGCTTACATGTGTATTTGTTCATCTAAAAGTGTTTCTTTACAAAATAAAATCAGTGGAATAATGTAGATACGAAATTTGAATACAGCTTTTGTGGTATGATAAGAAAGAATATGATGGCAGACACATTTTCTGTATTATACAAAATGTGCTATCACTGTTTTTCATAATGCACAAATGTAAAACATTTTCATTTTATTCTATATTAAATTTTGAATCAATTCTCAGTGTCCATACTTGATGATTTATGGCATTAGTAGTGTAAGCTAAACATCCACTTCTTTTATTTCATGTTTGTTGTTTCATTTCACTATTTTTTTTCTATAGGTTTTGTTTGTTTATAAGTACTGTTCAAATTTGTCATTTCTAGATTATTAGAGGATCAAGACATCATTACTGATATACATGTATATATATTTCATCATATAGTACAAGGCATGCACATATCATTATATGTATCTATGACATCAAAATGGCATAATGTAAAAAAAAAACCAAAATTTTTCAGTCATATTTTTTTCAAAGTTCAGATAAAAATTCTTCTAAATTAAAGGACTACCAGACAACTATCATGAAAAGATTACTTTCAAGCTTTATGCTTTTGCAGAGCATAATGAAATAATGCACAATCTTTTCAAATATTATACATCATTTCTAACTACAAAATTTTACCACTAATATGTCTTTTCGCAACTTTCTGAGATACTTTAGCTTGTAGGAGAATGGCTAAGGTATCATAAGTCAATATTTTTGGCCGCTAAATTGTAAAATTACCACCAGTTGAGTGCTTGTCTGCTTAAGAATCACTCAATCAGGCAGTCTCTATTACATACCTGATTCATTGATAGAAAATACACATGGAACTAACCAAAATTTATTTTGAATGTTTGACAGGCCTATATTTCGTAAACGACAATGATTTTCACAAATTTGCTGGGTCAACTTCCTAAAAATTACAATTCATTGTACAGCAAAATCATGAATTGTCTCCCTTCCTTTGATTTCTGTAGTGCATTCTTTGTACTTTATTTCTCTGATGACAAAGTCTTAAATGAAAAGTAGTTATGAATTTTGTGTATAACTTTGAGTCCTAAAGACAAAACCATGTATAAACTGGTGTGTTCCATGAATCACCTTCTGATTTTCGGGAAGAAAGTACTTAAGTATACACAAATCTCCACTTTTTTTAAATATACAAATGTTATCTTTATATATGAACTACTTGCTTTGATTTTGGCTTCACAAATATAGCCATTTTTTGCCGAAAGTGCAAACATTTCAGGAAATCACACTTTTTTGGATGATTTTGTTTAAAATTAAATATAAACAAGTGAGTACCACAAAAATATTTCACCAGAAGATGTATACTGATGACTGATAAGATACATAGATAGCATAAATATTTTGTTGGTACAGGTTTTAATTATACCATACTTTGATGGCATAAATATTTCGTTGGTACTGGTTTTACTGATACCATGCTTTGATGGCATAAATATTTTGTTGGTACTTGTTTTACTGATACCATACTTTGATGGCATAAATATTTTGTTGGTACAGGTTTTACTGATACCATACTTTGATGGCATAAATATTTTGTTGGTACTAGTTTTACTGATACCATACTTTGATGGCATAAATATTTCGTTGGTACTGGTTTTACTGATACCATATACTTTGATGGCATAAATATTTTGTTGGTACCTGCTTTTGTGCCTACCTAAGTATAATGAAAATCAACGAAAAATAACCCAGATCTTACAATTTTGACCAAAAAAGCAGGTTTATGACATATTAACAACATCACAGTGATGACATAAACCACTAATTTGCATGAAAAAGATTCAGTTACTTCAAGAACAAGCACTTTACCCTAAGTTTATCCTGTTTTAGTAATTATCAACTAACCATGATTTCGGAAGAGGGCAAAAGGGTCCTTCATACCTTGCCCTTTTAAATGACAAGCATTGTCTCCCTAATTCTACTTATGTGCAATGTAGTATAACCAAAAAGATTTATGTTCATGAACCAGAAAGTATACCTGTGAAAATACAAGCATTTGGTAAAAGACCTCTTAAAGCAATAGAGACACTACTCAGTGTCGCACTTGCAGAAGTATCATCAGTCAGTGGTTCGTATTCTCTCTTGCCTTCATCCACAAGTGGTCTAGATTTAACTGCAAAAAAAAGAAGTAAATAAGGTTGTGGCTTTTTTTTTTTTTTTGGCTTTGCATCAAGTAAATTTTAAAAACCAATCACTAATAGACTCATGTCGATACTAGGGACCATCTTGAACTTTTTTTAAGGTATGAGTATGAGGTCATTGTTGAAGGCCTGACTGTGACTTCAAGATGTAGATCAGCAATAAAAGAGCTGTGCCTTTGCTCGGTTTTTGCATTGTATATTGTATAAGATTTGATCCTATCTAGATTTACCACATACCTGTTCATATTTCATTTACTGCAGAAGTTTTCCTTTTGTGCAGTGTGGATTTCGTAAAAAGTGTCCCTGTGCTAGAGGTGTATGCTTACTTTATACTACAGTTGCAGAGTATTTGTTTATGAAAGAATTTCTTACATCTATAGTATACAAATGTTCTTTTTTTTTGGGCCTGGTTTGCAACTTCAAAATTCACTGGTGCATGCTTGCCTGTATCACACCCATTCCCTTTGATGTATGGCATAATCAATTTCATGATGACACTATTCATATGCAAATTTAATTTGTACTGTGTGCAATGTGAATTTTTATTTACATGTATTATTTATCAGAATGAAATTATAAGTATTTAATACATATTTTAACAGTTTCTTCTGAGCGTAAGAGGTAGATTGGACTGTTTGCACATTTTAGTACGATGCACTTCCGCACATCATAAAAAATGTGCTTTGGACCTCACTTTTACAGTCATATAAAACTGCAAAAATATGCATTCAGTTACTAATTGAGTCTAGAATCATTTAGACAGTTTATCTCAAACTTTATGATACATTCATGATTCTTGAATATTTGCTTAAATGTATCCATCAGTTTTGTTGGATCCTTGGTGGTATCTCATAGGACTAAAAATAGAAAATAACATGAATGGTTAAGATGTCTTTAATTTTTTTAAGAAGTAATAGGCTCAAGTTTAACATGCAGTCGATGATGCATGTTAATAAATTCAACATGTGTTTTGGGTTATTCTATGACATATATTGTTTAAACACTATACTTACCTGTTCTTTTACGATTTGACTTTTTGACATGCATTGAGGACAGTAAGGATGGTTCCAATTTCTTCACATCTTTGGGAACATTCCAGGTACAACGGGAAGATGTGCAAGCCCCAATACCGAATCTGTTTGCTGCTTCAACACGAAACAACAATGCAGCTATATGGTTACATGTTTGACCAAGGCTGAAAATAAATATATTGACTTAAGAAAAGAGGTCATTTTTTTCGTGAACAAACTTACTTGAGGTTCTTTATATCTTTAATGTATAAGTTTTACTTAAATGCATATACAATAAAACCTGTCTAAATGGATCACGCTTGGGACTTAAGATTTTGTTCAGATTAGCTTGATGTTTGGTTCAGACAGGTTTGAGGATATCTGGACTAAATAAACCTGCACATTCCACAATTCCTCGTTATCCATGTTTGGTCATTTATAAGCTTGGTGTAAGTTTAACATGAACAACCAAGTTTACTAAATTTGCTTGATCAATTGATTGAATCGGGTTTTTACATCACTTCAGCAATTTTTCTGCTTTATTGTGATATCCAGTTTTTATTGAGGAGGAAGCCAGAATACCCTGTGAGAACTTGTGAAAGTTGGTGGAAAAACTGGCAATCTTTGTAGAGGCTGGAATTGAGCACACCTTGTTCCTTAACTCACATCCCCAGTGTTGACATATTGCTGATCTGTATATTGTATTTGACATAATTACATAGCCCTCCTGGCCAACAAAGGCCCTTTACTTAATTTGAAGTGAAAGTATTTGTCTGTTTAAGTTCATTATCCTTCTAGATACCACATGTTTATACATGTATCTTATAAATAGTAGTTGCTCAGTATTATCATCTCGTCCAGAATATGGTTGAAAGATTACCCGCTGGACGTTAAATATCCATCCATCCATCAGTATTATCATCAACAAATACAAACTTAAAAAAAAAATACCATGCTCAGCCTCAGTTTCTAGATTTAACACTACAGTTTGATATATTGTTAGAAAATGCCTTTATTTTATATGCATCTGTCAAGTTAGACTTTTTTTTCGTGTTCCAAACTGAATTCATTGCTTTTATATATTTCTTTTAAGGAAGTAAGATAATTCCTAAATTTTAATGTAGTCTAAGGTAGATAAGTAGTTGCTTATCACTTTGTGTGTTCACATAAATTGTTTTGCACTATTTTTCCTGTTTGTGCATGTTAATTCAAATTTTATATTCAACAATTTCCACAATATTTGCATGATCTTGTATGCTGGTTATAGAACAGGTTTTTAATCTATCAAAAATGTCACTTCAAGAGAAATTATTACTGAAAGACTAAGTATGAGTAACTTAGTGGAAAATTCAACTTTAATGAATTTCAGGTGGTAAAATGTGTACCATTCTAATACTTCTTGTCCATGGACTGTATGTACAAGTTATCATTGCTATACATATTATAAAATAAATATTATACAACTTGGCAGTGGTACAAATTGACTTTCTCATGTAGTATTAGTTTGTAGTGGTACTAGTTAACTGTAATTCATTTATTTGCTGCATTTTATATTGTAGCTGGACACATTATTTCATTATGAATCTGAAGATAACAAAAATAAAAACCAAAGAAGATGGGGAGCTAGGGAATGGTCAACTAAGCAGGATAATTTAGGAATCTAATATCTATTTGTTTGTGCTTTTACTTTAATATTTTACTTTGTTTTATTGTTGATGTAATCTTGGGAACATGGGAACTGCTGTTAATTTTAGTTTTCAGTCAGCTGAAGGCTTACCCAGCTGTACATGTGCAGTATGCAGCTTTTACTGTGCCATCATTTTTGTCAACACACACCCAAACATCATGTAAATCATCATTCAATCTTTGTGAGGGTGTGCACTTTGCCCTCAATATACAATTGGTTGTTGTTACATTTAAGTCATGGTAGAAAACTTCTTTCAGCCAGTTTGATGCAAAATATTCATATGCTTTCCCAACTTTGTACTCTTGTAGAATGGACTCTGTATAAGATTTATCTCCATGTTTCAATAAAAAAGTTGTTATGTCTGACAGGAAGGTTGGTGGCCACTTACTTAATCCATCTTTCTCCTCCAACCACCCATCAAATATTTTTAAGGGATCTTCAATATTTACAGATTTCAGTATATTTTCATAACAATCAATGTTATCTCTTATAACCTGTTGTTGTGTTGGTATTATAGGCAAGGCCAGTTTGCTCGCAGCGAAACACAGTGCTGCTAACTCTTCCTTTGTACCCTCCTTACTTAACCCTCTCTTTGTCAAATAAACCCTTAAATTTTCAACTCTCCACGACCTAAACTCTTCTAAAGTAGTGTGTTGATCACCAGGATCCATAATAAAACGATACAAAATGTAATATAAAAGGTACAAAGCTAATATAAATATCTAGGTAGTAAACGGTAAACGATGTACAACAGTTGCTTAGGAATGTGTAAACAGTGGGCCGCTTAGGTTAAATTTTACGCCGGTTGACCTTTGACCGGAGGCCGCTTACGATCATTTTCCGGTAATGTGCAATACATCTAATACTTGAATTGCCCATTTCCGGTGCCATTTTGGGTTAATAGGTCAACCGGCGCAATTTCATGGTCACGTGACAATATTGACAATGGCCGATAAGATGAAAGTAGGCGATCTCCCCAGAAGAAGGCGGTTGTGCAACGTGATTGCATGTCAAAAATATAAGACAAGTTCATGTTCAGTGACGAATCATGCAGTATTCACATTTTAGAATCCACTTATTTCATTTTCATTAGGTATAAACATGCAGATGGAATATAGTTGCAGAACAAAATATATTGCCATTTTTACTTTCATTTTCAGTCGTCCTTGGCACAGATTGAATGTCACTTACGGCCTTCATTTTAACAGTACCCTTGAAAATTAAGTGCTTGAATGCGAAAAATGTATCAAACTGAAAGGAAAATAAAAACATTTTGGTGTTAAAAGGTGAAGAGGGTGACCGAAGGCGACAAGTAAACATGGTAAAACCCAAAACCGGGCACAGAGACATGTCTCCATCTCCAGCCTGTAAAGGGAAATATGAAAAGACTTAAAATTCACTGTCCATCTTTTAAGGCAAGCCTGCAAGTGTGAGATGCAACTTTGCAACTTGTCTGTACTAATTTCATGAGATTCTGGTGATCTGTTGATAAGCTTATTTATGTTGTAATAAAAACTTGCTTAGCATACAAAAAATATGAAAGATACTGCAAGCAACCAAACCTTAAACATGGTATTGTCTTATTACTATTAGCCAAATGAAGGAAAAAATGGTCTTATGTTTTCCGATAAGCTTAAATTGATGTTTATCATGTAGAATGGGGAGAGGTGAAGTACATTGTACAGGGGAAAGTCAAAATTTTGAAAATTGAATTTACTTGTAGCAATAATCTCGCAAATGTAGAGGGCAAATAATCTTATTTCTTATTAGAATAACATTTTTAATAAAAAAGAGTCAGTTAACAATGCCCTTTTAAGTACAATTTCATAATAAAATCAGACAGTTTAGAAACATTCAAGTCTTGGTATGTGGTACCCTATAGCAATCACTCTGTATGGCTGCCTGTCTATCCATCTCAGTCAGTAACATTGACTGCTAGCCCGAAGCCCGGATCTAGTTCGATGTAGAAAAATCTGAACATCAGTTGTCCAACTGGGCTAGTAGAAATAATTTTGTTAATTATGAGTTTATCCCCACCTCCCATATAAAAAAAGTATTTTCATATATAATCCTATGAAATCATATTTCCTGATCAGCAAATTGACAAGTGCATGGTTCATTTCATTTCAATCTATTGAAAAATGATTTTGTCTAATAGGTCCTGGTAATAAACTTGCCCGAAAGACTATTTAGTCTGAATGTTTTTGGTGCAGACTGCCATCTGGTCAATTTTTGTCTCGCCTGAAGGCAAGACATAGGGATTCCTTTTCCAGCGACTGCATCAACGGCGTTAACTTTTATTAAAAGGTGTATATCACAGGAATTGCTTCACCTAGGTTAACTAAATTTGGTTCATAGATACCTTATGCTGTGTACTTGTCAGTCAGCCACATGTCACATGACCTTGGCCTCTGTCAAGGTCAGGTAACATGTCCAGTGAGCTATGTTAAGTTCTTGTGATAAGGTCACAGTAATCTTAGTAATCACTCATAATAGGTCAACTGTTATGTGAAATGATCTTAATGGATGCATGTCAGTTTGACATGTGTAACCTGCCCTTGACCTCAATGTCATGGTCCAATGAGCAATGTCAAGTTTTTTTGTGATTAGGTCAGTTTCTTGGTAACCACTTGTGATGGGCCAACTATGTTTGGTATATGAATTGATCTTAATGAGTACATGTTAGTTTGACATTTGTCACCTGCCCTTGACTTCAATGTCACAGTCCAGTGAGCAATGTTAAGTTTTGTTATGAGGTCCGTTTAGGTCTTGTTAACCATAAATTATCACCCATATCTGATTCGTGCATTAATTCTAGATTGTACATGTCCAGGCATGTTACCTTACCTTGACCTCATTTTCATGGTCCGCTAAATTTGTTATACCCCCTGCAAATGAAATTCAGGAGGGTATATAGGAATCACTGTCTGTCCGTCTGTCTATGCAAATCGTGTCCGGCTCAGAACTTTTGAATGCCATACTTCACACAATTGTTGCCCATAGTCCAAGGGTATGTCATGACCTTGACCCAAGGTCATATCTATAAGGTCAAGGTCACAGCAATTAGATATATGTAAATCATGTCCAGGCTATAACTCTGTAATGCTGCTTTGGATGTGCATCAGACTTCACACAGTTGTTGCCCATTGCCCAAGGGTGTATCATGACTTTGACTTAAGGTCATGTCAATAAGGTCAAGGTCACAGCAATTAGATACATGAAAATCTTATCCGGGCTGTAACTTTGTAATGCCTTGTTGGATTTGAATCAAACTTCACACAATTGTTGCCCGTGGCACAAGGGTGCATCATGACATTGATGCAATGTCATATCTATAAGGTCAAGGTCACAGCAATTTGATATATGAAAATCATGTCAGAGCTGTAACTTTGTAATGCCGCTTCGAATTTGCATCAAACTTTACTCAGTTGTTGCGCATGGCCCAAATGTATGTCATGACCTTGACCCAAGGTCATGTCTGTAAGGTCAAGGTCACAGCTATTAGATGTTTTGCCAAGGCGACGTCAGTTACATCAAGTAGCATGTGAAGTCATCAAACAATGGAATCATCGATAATTTTTCATCTCAAGCGAGTAGCATGATATTAGAAATTATCACCGCAAAAGATCAAAGGAAAATTGAACAAAACAGCAATAAATGAAAATCTTGTCTGGGCTGTAACTTTGTAATGCTGTGTTGGATTTGAATCAAACTTCACACAATTGTTGCCAATGGTCCAGGTTGTTTCATGACCTCGACCAAAGGTCATGTCTATAAGGTCAAGGTGACAGCAAGTAGCTATATGAAAATCATGTACGGGTCATAGTTTTGAAATGTCTGCTTGTATTTGAATCAAACTTCACATAATTATTAAACTTAACTCCAGCATATGTCATTACTTTGAACCAAGGTCAGATCAAGGTTAAAACAGGCCATATTGTATTCAGTGGTTGGAAACAGTAAGTACATGTGCGGGTGGTATTAGTCCCGGTTGGTGGACAGTTCTAGTTAAATTGTATTTACCCCCATAACATGTAAAGGCGGGTGAGAAATATTCATGTGTCTATCCTTGTTTTTAGGTAGTTCCATTTGTATTCCTAAATCTGTGGTACATGTACATAAGAAAAGGAACCTTGTTGATGGTCCTTATGTCCAGTCATCTGTTACTATTATTTGAAGTTTTGGTTTACAAAACTTGTCGTCAGCATGACTTCTGTATCGGTATGGATATGTCATGTAATCCCTAACTGGCTTTTATATGACTAGTTCTATACAGTCATCTTAAAATTTACAGATTGAAATTATAGTAACAGGAAGGATGCAGTAGATCTTGTATTATTATTGTTAGGGAGCAACCATTTGATTTTCTGGGGGGGGGGGGGGGC
>JAOXYI010083745.1:0-12323 GCA_028566495.1 Lithophaga antillarum | reverse complement strand
GCGTTGTTTTTTTTTCTTACATGTACCTTCGTGTGTTTGCCTTGTAAACTGGCAAAGCGAAAACACGACAAAGGTGAGGTGAAATTACGACACCCCAAAGCGAAAACGCGAAAGTGATTGTCGCGTTTTGGCTTTTGATTTGTCATCGTTTCGCTTGACTTTTGTCGTGTTATCGTGTCTTCGTGATTTCGCGTTGTTATATTTCTTGTCTTCGTCTTGTAGAATGGTAAAGCGAAAACAAGAAGACACGATAAAATGACAGTGGCCACATTCGGCTTCCATACTAGAGCACGCCAATTTTCTTATTAATTAATTTCATGTTGATACGATTAATACGCAGTTTAACTTATACTGTTTGCAGGACGAATTTTTATATTTATCGAAATGTTATTATCAGTAACTGAATACATATTTTTTGAAGTTTTGTTTGATTGTAAAAGTGAGAACCGTTCGTACATTTTTAGTGTGAAGCACTATCGCACATCATACAAAATGTGCTTCGGTCCTAACTTTGACAGCTGTATGAAGTATATATTTTGCGTGGCTATTGCTCTGCTATCTTAAAAACCTATCCGATGGACCACCTTTCCCGACTTCTGTAAGACTGCTCTCAAATTTTATCAAAATTTTAACACTTAATCTTGAAGGATAAGATAAATACCTGTATGACAAGTGAAAGAATTAAAGTATAAATCTAAAGTTATTGACGTTCAAATGAAGACAAAATGACATGAGATAGGTCTGATAGTTGAAGGTAAGCCCACATGATTTTCTTGCATTCATTTGATAATTGCAGCGATAATTCTATTTAAAGACCGGGAAAATATCTGAAAGGACAGTCATTATTCCATGTTTTGTCATGCTTATTTAATGAGTAATTTTATCTGATTAAATTTTGAATATCAACTAGATCTAAAATTGAATGAAATGTACTGTTAGTGAAAAATGCTTCTGTAAATATAATATACACGTGACTCCTTGGCAACAGCGTGTATAGTATCCAACACACTTCTGGAAACTACCAGGAGTAATGTGCAGTTACTTCGTAAATTTCACATGCATTTAAAAATTTAGTATTTGTTTATATTACTTTTAGACTTTAAACATGCACGAAAAAAATTATGGCATTTTGTGATACGCTTTTTCTAATACTGAAGGGTCGTGCTAAACTATTTTTGACCGCCTCGGTGATGTAATGGTTAGAGTGCTCGCCTCGAGTGCGGAAGATCGTGGGTTCGATCCCCGGCCGGGTCAAACCAAAGACATTAAAACTGGTGTTTGCTGCTTCTCCGCTAAGAATGCAGCATTAGGGAGTAAGAGCAAAGACTGGTTGGTTCGGTTCAGAATAATGTGTACGAGTGGGGTGACATGTCTTCCTACGAACTGTTACTTCGGTGAGATAGCACTATAAAAATCCAACTCAGCGTGTTGGTCTAGTACAAAGCAGGATTCATATATCCGTATCATACTAATATGTTCTCGTCCTGAATATGGTTGAAAGATAATTACCCGCTGGACGTTAAACATCCATCCATCCATCCATCCATCCATCTAAACTTTTTGTCAATAATCTACTAAATAACCGTCACATTAAACTACTACAGAGCGGATAATTTTCACGAGATCACGATAGTAAAACCTATTGGGTAGGTTTATAATTAGCAAGTCTTGATATTCAGTAGATTATATATTTTGCATTGTTTAAACTTCTCGACTTTTACCTCTCCGCGAAATTAGGAAAGAAAAATTGTATATGGTCTTTGTTTTACATTTCAATCTGTTTTTCGCATCAATCTAATATGGCCACCTTAGACCATCTTGAAAACTGGTAAAAATCTCGTAAGAGCTGACTGCACAACTTAGCTCTACATACCGCATGTAATGGATACATGTAGTTTAATGTTATAGAACTCCTGTGGATTATCTTTCACATCTTCTCAAGTCAAGGGTTTCTGCCCACAAACCCTTGACAGAATAGGTTTGTAAATTGTCTGTCCTCATTAAAACTCATGTGAACCAATCAGAATTTCAGCGTCTTTAACAGTTTTTCTGTCGGACATTTCCATTGGCCACGATTGTGCAAAGTAATACCCAAAACGAGTAGGAGCTCTAACGAAAAACCGGCTATTTGTTTATGTAATCTGTTAAAGGTTTGTGGGGAGCGAAGTGGACTCAGAAACCCTTGACTTGGGAAGATGATCTGATCAAAGCTTCGTCAAGATGTTTTTAGTTATAAACTTAAAAAATGGTACATGTATCAGTATCAAAGTTAGATTTTAATATTTTCTCAAAAGGGGAAAAAGAAATTAAAAAATGAGCAAGTATATATGTATTGATAAATTGCCGCTCACACTTCAAAAAATTTTTGTTTTAAGTATTTTGAGTCTGCAAGTCAATTATTTATGATTCAGGTAAAATTCATCAAACGAAGTAGCTTAAACACTGCAGCATAATAGAGCACTAAACTGTGTTGATTTTTTTGGATCCTGTTTAAACATTAAACATAACTTTGACAATTGTCAATATTTACGCATTCTCAAATTACATTTAATTTATACAGACACTTAAGTGGGGTAATTTGTTCAAATATTCATAAGATAATGACAAATCTCAAATAACTAAGTAGCACCTCGAATCAATATGATTTTTGTTGTTTTTTCAAGTGGTTTTAAAAATTGCTACTTTACGCGTATTAAATAAATATGAATTTTTCAATGATTTATTTTACTAAACAAATATTGTAAATAGCTGTAAAAATGGGTATTGTAAATTTATACTTATATTGCATTGAATAAAAAATAAATTCTATATTGTGAGAATCTTTGAAGCTTTTATAGTTGGATAGGGGGTCCATATCGGTGCTAACTGTTGTGTTAAGCAGATCTTTTGTGAATTACAGCAGCTTTAGAATTCACTATTCACTGGACTAATGCTGTGTACACATATAGATCTAAATTACAATAAAAGGTTTCGTTAAAAATGCTCATGCAAAAACAATTTTCAATAAGATTCAGAAAGGGATTGGAATCTACTTCTGAAGCTGGTGTAATGCCGAAAACGGATTAATACAACAGTTTAGCAAATATGGTACTTATTTCTTTATTTTTCATATTCTGAAACTGAGTACAAATGACAGTCATTGTCCAGGATGTTTAGGTCTTTTCAGCTGGTTTTCTTCTTGGTTTCTTTATTTATCAATAAACATCTCTGGTTTGATATTGATCCCCAAGTCTAATTCTTCTAAAACTTATGATCCTTAGATTTGTCAAAATGTCAACTTCAACAATACTCATAAAACATTAAAAGTTGTTGTAGTATCATATCTAACAAGATTTTTATGTAACCAGGATCTTGAGGATTTGGAGTATAAATCAAACAATTTGAAGAGACAAAATGATAAGACATTGATTTTTGAAATGTCATCTCTTATACTACTTGTGTAATGACGAATAAGGGGCTCTACAGTTAACTTTCGGATCCAGTACTTTTTCTTATTTTAAGTCCTGTACTCGCCAGCGCATGTCTTCAGAATGTTTGGTATCTCCGAATAGTTGCATATTCATACACACAAAATCGTGTCGCTTTGTTACAATTGATTTCATTCTATACAAAACTTGATTCTTAGTTTAGTAAAAATGTCCACTTCAACCATCTCCATAAAATATTGGAAGTGGTTACAGTATCGAATCTTACAAGATTCGTATGTTAGCTGGATTTTGAGGATTGAAACAAAGATCGATGTTTAAGAATATGGCGTCTTATAGATGGATAAGGGCACTCAACAGCCTGATCGAATTTCCAGACTTCAAAAAGCAGCAGTATATATTTTTTTCTGGTCGTCAGATTTCAAATGAAAATAAGAAGGAAAATTACACATGGTACTTGTTTACTCCGAAACCTATAACCATAACTAGAAGATGAAAGTATTTTTTCATGTATTACCTTTACCGTGTAAAGTTTCATCTGTCTTTAAATGACCATTAAAAATCGAGGTAATATTTCGCGGTATGGTCATGTTCGTCGTCGTCTGTAGCCAATCGGTTTATTGCTCAAACCGAAGTTTGACTAAATTTTTCATATTTTCAACAAG
Organism: Lithophaga antillarum; assembly: GCA_028566495.1. NCBI lineage: Eukaryota > Metazoa > Mollusca > Bivalvia > Mytilida > Mytilidae > Lithophaga > Lithophaga antillarum. The sequence goes on along the minus strand of JAOXYI010083745.1, from coordinate 8,233 downwards.
ATGATACTTTCTGAAAAAGGGAACAAAATAATGTTGTAATGAATATTTTTTGGCTTTTACTTCTTCTTATTAACTATCTACTGATTATTAAGTTCTTTATTTTAGCCCTTTTAGGAACGTTTCAACAGACATCCCGTAGTTCTTATTATTAGCGAAAAACATTGTATAAGGGATCGAAAGGCCAGCTAATAACTATTCCCAGAATTAAAGAAATTCGTCACTTTATATGTTTTTTTATGGAAGTTTTGTTTTGAAATATTCGGATTACATGAAGTTGGAATCATGTCGCCATATTGTAACTAATCATTTGAAATGAAGAGAACAATGTGATGTATTCACAGAAATTGTTATAGGAATTGAACTTTACTTGTGATAACTGCTGCGGTCTTACGTCACAGTCAGATTCCATTTTTTAATGCAGAAGACTATTTAAAGTATATTTACAGATACATGCAGTTGTATATATCTGATAGACAAATATTTCGTTATCAGTTTGTGGATTTGGTTTCATTAAGTTTGATATATACCGTTTGAAATAATTAAAACAGAAAAAAACTTTTAAAATTCAGCTGGGTTCAATTTAGGCCTGAAATATCACACTTTTTTCTTATTTTGTATGTATAATAAAGCACATTGCAAAATCAAAATAATTTACTTTTTAAAACTGTTTACCATAAAACGATAGTCAAAAATTTAATTTAAAAAATCAGGACAGAAATTCTGTAAAGAATTCACCATTATCTATGCCTCTTTAAACTCACATTTGTTTACGTAAACATTATGTTTTGTGTTATTGAAAGTTGTTTTTGCCAATTCAAATTTCTATTAAAATATGCAATTCAAACCTATAATGGAAAAATTTATTCAATATCGTGCAGCTTACGAATTGAAAGACACAATAATTTTGCTTTTGATGTTTGCATAATGGAGTATAAAACATTAGAGACCTACTGTTAATAACCACGTAATTTATTTTGGCAAAGCATGTTCGTTCGTGCAGTCGTTCGAATAATTAAAATTATTCATAGTTATTAAAAATATAGAAGCTTCACCTTTTTTCAGGTTTCTATGGCAAATAGTAAGAAAATACAAAAAAAAAAAAAAGGGATACGTATACTGTTAAATGGCGACAATCAATTTTATGCACCTAATTTCAATATTTGTCAATGAGACTCTTTCACAGATAAAAAAAAATATATATGTAACCAATACAGTTTAAACAAAAATCCAGCACAGCAAAAAATTTTAGCGATTGTCATTTCAATATAAAGGCAAATATAGGTACAAAATTTGCAATCCAGTGTCTCCTCCTCCCCTGTAAATATTTCTTTTCAGTTTAAAAGTGCAGTAAAACTGGATAACGTATTTGTTTATTTCTGTTTTGTCACATGTCATATTGTAAATCTAATAAATAGCCTAATCACAAATCAGCCATTAATCGATATATACCTACAAAGCAATTTATTGAAAATGAAAGAAATCAGCAGATATGACTGCCAAATGACATGATCCTTCTAATTACACATCGATTAATATTGAATCAAACAGTGAGCATACTAAGTTCAGTAAGTGTAATACTGTCAATAAATCAACAAATAATTGGATTTACTTCGGAAATTGAAGGACACAATCAATTCAGATTCTAAACCTATCAAATAATTATATTAAACTTTCATAAACATCGATGAAAATGTTGATCTGTATGCAGATTCAACTTAGTTATTCTGTGTGATATGGTATAAATTTGGCTAATTTTTATTAAGCAGTTTGAGATACCATTTTATTTATACAAATTTACTAAATTGGCCAATACTTTATTATTTCGAGCTGCATTGATATGTTGGTGATAGCAAATTGCTCCCTTACAAAATATCTCGGAAAACTGCAGAAAATTTGGGATAAATACACTTTACTTACGTCAGATAGATTAGGATTTACACTACCTAAATGGTAGTTAACGTGCAGTTTTAAAGTTAAATCTTATTATGGCTTGACTGAAGAAACTTTTATGACAAACCTTCAGTTTTTAGTGGAGGTCTCATGTGTTGATCTTGCTAAACCTAAGGCTTAGGTTTAGAGCTTAAGGGATCAGATAGATAGTAGAAAAGGACTAAAGCTAGGATTAATTTAAAGACTTTGAATGTTCGAAATGTCAGTTAGTTTGTTTAAAAAGATCTATTATATCACAATGAAAAATAAATAAAAGAGAATTTCAAAATGATTGAAGTCAAAAATACTATTTATTGTATCGTTTACATGTGTTAAATGTCTGCCGTTATGACCGACAGTGAGAATTGTATTATTCACGGACTTTATATAATTAAAGATAAATCCTTTCCATCCAAACTTAACCCTACGTCGTTTTATAACGTCATGAATTGACTTTGATATCCAAAAGGCATATTAGAAAAGATCCGAGAGAAGGTCTCAAGACAGCAAAATTTTAATGCGAAAGACATGCTTTGACTTTATATATAGTTCCGTCTATAACTTCTCCCGAAGAGATCATTTTAAAAAAGGAAGACCATCATTGTAAATACATATTTACTGTACATTGTACGTTAGTGTGTTGGAGAAAAAAATTTAAAAGGTTCGAACATTACCTTGTCCATTTTTTATATCTGCCATTGAACAGTAGCCTGCTGGGTTAGGGTTTAGGGTATATAATGTTTAGTATGCCCGTCCGTCTTCTATAACTCCTCTGTAACCATGGATTCCTTTGAAATTTTCAAGAGTCTTTCGCACCAAATAGCATACAGCTCGTCAATATTCATTTTTCCCAGAGTCTGTGTATTTTTAGATGTGGTGTATTTTACATGTTTAACAGATTTCCAGATACATCATACATGAACATCATTTCAAATTCTACACAGAATAAACCTTTTATCCACAACTTCTAAACCGGTAATGGATTCAACTAAACTTTCTAAGATTGTTCATAACAAATTGTAGATGTGCATCTCCTATTTGAGTTTTTTTAAATTGAATTTTCTAGATTGCTAAACATATCATACATGTACCTCGGGCCATATGCAGTGACAATATGTCATACTTTAAACCTGTTAATCTCAGTTACTCCTAAACCAATGTATACATTTTCACAAACTTCATTATGAATTGCAGATATGTATCTTCTATTTTATTTTTCGTTTTAATGCATCGTTATAAAAAGATTTCAATAAAATTTTCCAAAGTTTGTTATTAGATTGTAGATGTACATCTGTTAATTTTATTTTTTTTGAACGTGAATTTTCCATTTCTGGACGCACTATACATGTACCTGCTATTCATATAATCATTAATTTGTTTGTATTTTCAATTTATATCCTTTTATCGTCCGGTTTGCTAAATCAAATACGTTTTTTTTTCATAAAAACAGTTTAGCACATTTTTATCACTTGTCTAAATTGTCTTTATTGCAGTATCAGTGGCTACAAGTAGATATTGTGTTATTATATCAGCTTTTATTTATTAACTAACTATGTCTTTGATGTTAAATCATTTTTAAAATAGTGCTTTTTATAGAAGAAATAACGGATTTCAAACACAAAGGTACATCATCTCCCATTTGTAAAGTATTCTTTGCTAGTTTTAGTTGTACCTTTTTAGATTTTTGGGTTTTATTTTTCTTCAACGTTGACTATTCCTTTGGATTTCCAAACCTTTGGCTTCGAGAGCCACTGGTGAGACATGATTTGTTGAAATTTGCATGTGGTGCATCATATTATTAATTTTAATACCTTGTGGTTATGCATTTCAGTTATCTTAATTTCTCAGCAAGTGCACAAGTCCTTTACGATATCTAAATGCACTTTGCTTATACTTGATTTGTATGTGATATATTTTAAATTCAAGCCAATGATTGTCACTCATTTCACAGGAGTAGTCAATATATCACAATAAGTTGTTCTTTGCAATTGAATCTACGTTGCAGATAAACATAAATATGTTGCCAGAGGCCTAGGTCATTTGATATAATCAATCAGCAGTTATTAAAACTAACCCCTGGCATTAACTTGCATTTTGTAAAAAGTGCAAAGTGGTACTTGTAAAGTACATCTAAATGTTTTAACTTTGTTTCAGGAAAATGTTTGAGTTGGCAAACTATGTTTCCGACACGCAGACATTCTACGAGAAAACCGAAGAAGAGAGGCAGAATGAAACTGAAAAAGTTAAAGAAGAAAGACAGGATAAAAATGTGCCACCTGTTTTCAATAAAAGACTATTCGTCACTTCCGGAAATGTAGTGATTACAAAGGAGGCCAGACGCATCATGGTCAGAAATTCTCGTTGCAGAAATGATGAAGAGCCTGTTTTATCTAAATCAGAACTGCGTACAATGAGATCGGTTGTTGAAGGTCTCAAACTTATTCATAAAGATCAAGGTCACATTAAGGACGCATTAAGTCACTGTGTAACATTAGAAACGTACGAAGCGTTTCAGTATGTGGTTAAGAAACAATGGGAAGACGTTTTGTCGTGCTATTATATCGTTCATGGTGCAGTGGAAGTGACGTATGATATGCGTGCCACGTCATCAAGAAGTGTTTACCAACCCAATATCATATATAGTCATGGCACTGGCGAATACTTAGGAATAGTGAGTTCCGAAGACAGAACGGAAGATATTGCACCACCCGCAACTGTTTACACTAAAGAATTTAGCGAATTTCTTAGAATAGACAGGGAAAAATTTCATAGGATATGTGAAAGGTTTACCTCGATTTTATTAACAGAAATTAGATGCTATGTATTTAGAGGATCAACTATCCTCTCGAAGGTGTCGCGAGAAGTGAGAGAAAAGATTCTACCTCTTATACAAAAAGAAGTAAGTATTTTTCTACTTAATACAAACATGTATGTCTTTAACATGTTCAAGCCTATACTGAAGGGATGTTAATACATGTTTGAAAAAAAACCTTTAGACTCTACTTGCACATGCCCACTATTTTCAAAAAAAAGACAAAGAGAAATGTAACATAATGCTTAGATAAAGTTTGACTGAATGAAGTTTCTATAAAAGAAAAACAGTGTAGGAAAATGGAAAGAATTAGATATACATGGCATGTTATTTTAATTTTTCAGGAATACTCTCCAAACAAAACAATTTTGTATCAAGATCAAGTTTCAGAGTACTTGTATTTTATAATTTCTGGTAAGTATATATTAATAATCAGTTTTTCTCGTTGATGTCGATTTTTAACAATTTTTTCGACAGTGAATATAATCACCAAATACAAGATGAACTAAAACACTTCAATCCAACACAAACTAAAGGAACACACTGGTTCTTCATATTTGTAATATTAAATTTATAACGTTTCGTTAGTGGTACCTTAGCTATAAAAAAACAAGCAAAACATTGTTTCTATAGTAGCAACTTGAAAGACGGGGCTTGATTTGAATTGTAGTCATTTTCTTGAACTTGGGCTTTGACATTTCTAATATCACGCTACCTGCTTGATAATCAAATTATCGCTGATCACTAGGTGTACATTGTATTTAAGTTGCGCGCTGAATGATGTCATTGAAGGTAAAAAAGTTATCGGTGTTTTCCTTTATTCGATAAAAAAGTATCCAACCCAGCGGTTCTATTTCGGTGATATAAGACGGATATTTGTATTTCGGTGATATAAGACGGATATTTGTATAATTTCGGCGATATAAGACGGATATAGGTCGTCTCATTCTACCTGTTCATATTTATTCACTATATTTGCAGTGAATAATAAAGTGGAGATTAAAATAATTTAATGGCGTTAATGTCTTGCATGCATTCTGTATTATAATGTTCTATTTTATGAGAAAAGATTCATGTCTAGGCAAAAAAGATGACAAAAAAGCCAACAAAATATTCAGCTCATTAAGACCGGGTCATAAATTTTCCACGCCAAGGGATCAACGGTGTTTATTATTGCCGTTACCAGTAATTTTATGTCATATTGAAATGTATACACAGTTCATTAATTTGTTTGACACACAATGTATTCCTCTATTATATGGACATAAAATTAGCACTTTTCAGTATCAGTTATCTGGGTTATGAATATAATATTTTCTTAATATCATAACGCAAATGTTTTTCAGCGAAAGGATGAAGCTATAAAGAATGTTTAAATATTGAGATGAAAAGATGTATCTGTTATATGTAAAAACAGCAATAACGTAATACATGTTCAAACAGACCTTTCATACTTTAAATTTACATTCCTGGGCGCCTATCTTTCCTTAATGTAAAAGTTGACAGACAGTGGAAAGAAGGAATATCTGTACAAAGAACAGGTTATGAAAAAAATTGGAATAAAATATTAATGAAACCTTGAACTGATGAAGTTTTATGAAGTTACTGTAATAAATATTGACTGTATCCTTTTCAGCGGCATTTCTCTAGGTTGAATACTATAAACAAGTTATATTTATTGGAAAATCGAATTGAATTCAGAATTTGGTACAATTAAGTTAAATACAATACCACAAGGAAGGGTTCAAGGGATCAATGTTTCGGGAGTATTTCAGATCCTACAGAAAACACACTCCTTGTACAAAGAAAAAACTTTACTTAAATCAGAAGTAAGAAAAAGCTCTTATGAATCAGAGTGAATTACAGTATATAAACGTATTTTGCATGAAATAAATGAGGTTTATATTTGCAAATACAAGCATTCTGGAAAAGGACCTGGTGCTCAAAGTTTTTCGACGACCAGTAAAAAAATAAGACAAAACTTCAATAATAAAAAAATCCATATTGATCAAAATGGGGTTCCAAAGGACTCTTCGATCCGCCTCTGATTCTTAGTGTGAACATCATACATTGTGCATGTTTGTATTCGAAAAAAATACAACAGTGAAAAGATAAGAACATGTATCAATTTATTATTGTGTAACATATATGATTTTGTAATTATTTCTATTTTAAGGTCGATGTCAGCTTTGTCGTGATGTATACATACCGGAAGCACAAAAGATTATGACGTTTTACATCGCCTGTAAAGAACCAGGTAACAGTGTTCTCAAGGGAGGCCTTATTTGAAACTCTGTACGATACAGTGATGTAAATTTCAGTAGAACCTAAACTGGGTTTATATCTAATAACGAATATAGTCCAGTAACTACTTTTTGTTGCGAACACAGCTTTTTGTTGCGGATGAATCTAACACTATATATTCAGCTTGTTAGCTTACAGTTGTTTCAGTAACTGTTGATAATTAAATTGCGGATGAACCAATAAGGCTATTTTCAGCTTGTTCACTTACATTTGTTTCAATTTTCTCTGATGATTAAAGTTCAGTAACTGCTTTTGGTGGCGGGTGAATCTGTCAGTTTATACAATGTATTTAGCTTGTTAACTTACACTTGTTTCTGTTACCAATGATGATTATATTTTATCAATCATTACCAGAATGGTATATGTTGCAGGTTACACTTTTAGCTTACAATCTGTTTCGATTGCAACTATTGATTATTTTTTATTAGTCAAAAGTCACTTTTGTACAGAAATGTCTTTTTAACAAATATTAAGGGATATGTTGCTACATTTCTGTAACAAAAACGTTCAGAATTCAATCGTCAAAACTCAAGTAATTTATCGCGTTCTTATTTGTTTTCTGTGAAATTCATTGTTTTATCATGCCTACATCGTCATATACTGAACTAAGAATTTATTATTCCAGCGTAGTTCATTTTAGTTTAGGAATAAATACTGTGATATTATTTGTTTATTCATTAACAGTGATAAATTTCTTCAAGTGAATAATAACAGTATTGACACTAAGTAGCAATTACACCCATATATATCAAAAATGTATGTCTTTGTTTTAGATGACTTCTTTGGAGAAGAAGGTGTACTTGACAATGAACCAAGCCACAATTCTATAATAACTACCAGTACTACAGTTATTTACAAAATACCAAGGTATTAAAGTACAAATGCTTTATACACTTGCTTCGGATGTAATGTCGTCATCGCAGATCCTACACATTTGTATTTACTACCGAATGTGTCGGGAATCTTTTTGTGACCTTGCTACCGAATATAATTTTGGAGTTGCATGACGGGTGATGTATGGATAGCAGGATATGCTTATCCTGTCGACATACCTGGTCTCACTCCATTCTGGGGTTCATGCAATCCCAGCTGTTTGTACACTTGGATTTGTCGTCTTCAATGGATTCATTGGAACTGATTTTAGATACTACTTTTTATACCCGCACTTTCTGAAGAAAGTTCGGGTAT
>JAOXYI010083634.1:0-12325 GCA_028566495.1 Lithophaga antillarum | reverse complement strand
GGTTTATACAAATCACAACCTACTTGAGCAGTTCTTTTTAACGTCTTATCTGTTTAGCAAACACTGTGCGGCACAAACTGCGGAAGAAATTGAATTTAAAACTGACAAAATAAATTTTATATAAAACCACAAGCACTGATTCATATAAGCAATCTTCCTTGGGATCCAATATTTATTTGTGAAAACAAACGCATGTATGGTGGCGAAAAATAAATTAAAAACAGACTTAGCAACCATTTATTTTTCAAGACATGGAAGTTTTAATGTTTTTTACACTGGTGATTAATGTTAACATGGTTGATAAACAATGTAAAAATGTTTCTATATTACATTAAAATGACAATGATTGATACAGTTAACTGAAATGAACAACAAACTGATACACACAATCAATATTGTACAAAATTTAGAATCAATATTTGTATATGTTTAATGTTGTTTTCTCAAAATGTGTCAAATGCTGATCTGAAGTGTTAATTTACATCATTAACACAATCTGATAACAGAAAAGAAGTAAACTAACATAAAATGTATAAAGTGTAGTTTTTAAAGTGATGAACAGACTGATCTAACTCATTTTGTGCAAAAAGTATCCTATTTGACTAGAAATTAAGTATTGAGATAAAATGTGTATTATTTACTTTTTACTTAATTACTAAATCCTTCACTTATCAATTTTGAGGACATATATACAGAGAAGCAGTTAAAACAAATACTGTCAATAAATATCAGCTTCAAGTTTTTTAAAAGCAGAAACATTCTGTCCTTGCATTACAATATGTCCAGTTTGAATTTCCACTTGCTCATAATTTTTCTTTATTCGTTTTACAGTAAAACGGTTTCAATTCCAATAAATAATGGATCTAAGTATAGCACATATAATTTTAAGGGCTGCTACTTGTGATTTTAACAAAAACAAAACAAAAAACTGCTGTTTTTGTCAATAAAAAGAGTTTCAAATATTGTTTTTAACATGTTAGCAGATTTAATATTTTGGGTTTCAAGTTTTCTCATTCCAGGGACACACCATCTACGATTATTCAGCATGAATTTACATTGGCTACATCTTGACTGGTGAATCAATTTTTTTCTTGAACTACAAATCTCAAATTACAATTACTGAGACAACTACTCTATTGTGGTCACCAAAGAAGCAGACCCAAAATTTTATAATGATATTGTATGATACATAATATCCAAAATGAAAGCCATTTCCATTATCTGAAGGTACAGAAACAAGTTTATGTGTGTCAATATGAACACATTTTCAGGTAAATAACAAATACTTTTACTACATTAATGTGAACTAAAATGCCACTAAAAACAAGTTCTAATATTGAGGGGGTGGCCTTCTTTGTGGCATCCCTCCTGGATTGGACATGCGTGGGGGTTGTCCACCTGTATTTGCACCACCACCAAACGGGGGTCTGCCTCCAGCCATCTGCTGCCCGCCTGCCAGCTGTCCCCTAGGAGGAGGAACACCATATGCAGGATCCCTTCCCATGGAAGCCTGAGGCTGAGTGTGTTGGCTCTCTCGACTCATCATAGCTGCCCCTGGCTGTGAAGGGTTTCCTGGTGCATGAGACAATGTCTTTAACAAGTTAGGCCCACTCTGAATAAGATTATCTAAAGCCTTCTGGACATTAGGATTATCCAGATTGATCAGAGAAGACATTCCTCCTGCCTGGGGTCTCCCGTCTAGTGCACCATTTCCTTGTGGCTGCTGTGGCATTCCTCCAGCCCCTCCTTCTCCACCAGGACCATTCAGAATACTGAGAATTTTAGCCTGTAAATCTTTCTGTGCATCAACTTTTGCCTCTCCACCACCAGCATAGGCTGAAAATAGAAAACAAAGAAGTTTCAATGCTGAGAATTCTTAATCTAAGCTTTGTAATTTCTGCTAAAATATACAGAAAAAAAGAATCCAAATTAAGTTCTAGAACAAGTGTAAGAATGGATGCTTTACACACCTTTAAAGTACACATCCTCATAATCAAACGATTCAAAGTTAAATAAAGTCAGGAAAACCAGTAAAAGCAAGACATCATCTTACTTATTCAATATAGCATTGTACTGGTGAATGTCCTCTCATACTGTAATAGCCTAGAACTGGCCTTTACATGTAAAAACAAAACGTCAAATAACAATTTACCTCGGTAAATTTTGACATGCATATATGCACATGTAGATTGACAGTACCTGCCAGTCGCAGCAAACTCTGAATTAACAGCGATCACATATTAATGTGAGGTAATTGTCTTTTCATAAGTACCATTACTGTCAGTTAAGTTTCTTAACCTGATGGTAAAACCATCAAGTGTTTTAAGAATGTTAACAATTTATAATTTGTTCAATCAGCGTTCAATCATATATTTAAGTTTGACTTTGAAGAAAGAAATTTATGCAAATACAGTTCAGTAGGGTCGTCATTTTATGGTTACCATTTGGAATACAAATGTATCTTAATATCTGTTTAGCAAACAAGTTCAATTTAGCAGCTTTAGATATACATCTATAAAACTTGCTCTTGATAACCAATAATTGCTTAATTTTTCTTTGCTACATGCATACTGACAAATAACAATTCATGAGAAGAACTGTATTCATCAGAAGTTGTGTTCAGTAAGGTCATAAATACTACTAAGTTTAAGGCCACTAGTTCATCAATTCATTCATTAAGTCAGGGCCTCATTGGCATGCTCAGTACATTAAACTAAAGCTGTCCACTGAACTTTTTATTTTCATGGTATATCCCTCTTTCAGGTGAAATAGATTCTGAGTGAAAAGGTTAAAATTTTTTTTTTTAAATTCCAGTAAAACCAAGTTCTCAATTTTTCAAAAGAAGATATACAAACGTAACCAATGAGACCCCTAGTATTATGCTATGTATATGTTATTACTTTGTACAAGATGTCTTATGTACTAAAAATCTCTGGTCAAACTACATGTACTTTCAATAAAATAAAACAATAAAAAATATTTCTGAACCTCCCTCCCAACATTTAATGCTTTATACTTAATTTATCCTATACAACATAGATCCCTGAGAATTGTGCTCAAGGGCACTGTAATTCAATGGACTTGTTTATCTGGTACTTTTAGATTCTTTGCTATGCATGCAGCTTTCTGGAGTCAAAACAAGAACTGGTTGGCTAACTGTCAGAATAATGCATCTAAGTTGGGTGACTTGTCTAATTGCTGGCTGTTGCTTAAGTGAGCTAACACTATAAAAATGCAGCTCAGTATCAGGTCTAGTACAAAGCATCATGTAATTTAAATTATAACCTGTCTTAGCCATGATATAACCGAAAGATTGCAGACTTAAGATCAAATTAATGTCAACCCATGGTTTATTGGAAATTTTACCGTGGGAACATCATTGTATCCGTTTAAATTTACAGGTACTATGTGTGATATTCCAATTCTAATATGGTAAATTTGTCTTTTTTGCATTGAAATTTACCTGACTGAGGTAGGTCACGTCAGTATGGCCAAAGTCTTGATGTTTTTGTGTACAATAGGCATCAATGTTTGCAGGCTATGGTTTACTGAGAATTTTACCATGGACTTATTCCAATGGTGTCTTAAGCAATCCATATAAGAACTGGAATTAAACAACAATTACTCACTAATTTACATACTGTTCAGTCAGAAGAAATTCTACTGAACACTGAACAGATATATCACAAAGGATTTTTCCTTTTTGAATTATACAAAATCTATACACCGATGCAGGTGGATAATGATAGAACACAACCTGTCCAAAACTACCCCTTTTCTACAATCAACAAACATGTATGCCTTACTTGCACAAAATAATAACATGTACACAACAATACTACTGTGTGTTTGGATATTTAACTACTGATACTTCTTCCTGGTTAACTTTAATCTTACTTTCTGTACCGTCCCCACATAAGAAGTGAGTGATTGGAATCCACCTTTCACACCTGACTTTTAATGGCTCTGGTAGAGCTGCCTTCACGTAGCGCCTTCGAGTAGACGAAATGTCCCTCAATGTAGTGCATAAAATGTACAAAGCTTCCTTCAGCATTGAGAACATCTCTAACGGACGTACATTTACAAACTTAATGCTCTCGAGCATTTTTATTAGGGGCACTACCGCATGACCGATTACTCTCTGTGGATTCTGCAAATCTCGATCATCATTCATGGCTTGATTATCCATCTTGTGCCACACACTTTCATTACATAAAGGTGGTCTCAGACACTGGCAGTTCTCTGGTATTGGGTACTTTTCACGTAGTTTTTTCAACAACTGTTGATTGACTGGTATGACACAGCTCATATTGACAAACTCTGCAATCAATCCCCAGGTAGGTATGTCAGTTTCTGCATCATGTGCCTTCTTCTTGTTCAGCAGCTGGTGTGCATATATGTGCTTTTCCTCATCAACAGTTTTGTGTGTTCTATCAAATTCTTGCTTTAATGTTTTTCCTTCTGCGATGTTCTTCAAAAAATGTTCCGGAAAAAAATGGGAATCAATTGCCATCTTGCGCACACAAAGCCAACGCTGATGTGTCGGTAGATGAGATCGAAGATTGTGTCTTCGCTTGACCGTTATCTCTAGTATCACATTACACAATAAAAGCATGCTATCTTTCAACAACTGGTAAACAACCTCGTTGTCAATTGTAATGCTGTTCTCAAAGAAGGCACAGGTCTGTATGATTGGAACTATTGCTGTTGCTAACTGCATATGCACACTCTGAAGGAAGTTGTCAAAGCTTCTCTGACGAGCATTTATTGCCGAGAACAAATCCTGCTGAATTACAGGAGGTCTTAGGTTTTGACAATTTTGAGGAATATTATAGCGTTCTACCAGCTGATAGACATTGGCAGTAGTAGTACAAACAGTTTGGATGACTTCAGCTATGGCAGGAAGCACTGGTGGACCATTTACTTTTTTGGTCATCAATCTGCGTTCCTCAGCTGTTTTTGGTCCACCTGGTGTTTTCTTTCCCTTGTTCCTTCTGTTCTTATTGGGATCTGGCAGTTTTAGTCCTATCTCAGGGGAAGTTGCTTCAACATGCTGTTGCATTAGAGGCGGTGGTGGTGAAACCATTGATGGAATCTGTCCCATAGGACTGGTCAACCTGGCTCTCTTACTGGGACCTTGACTTGGGTCTGCGAGTAAACTTCCAGCAGAATGATCTTTGGACTTCAAAACAGGGATGTTCATTAATGGTTGAACAGATCCAGGATGGGCTAATAGTCCTGGTTTGGGAGGAGAGAGAAGTCCTGGTTTTGGAGTATTTAACGCCAACAATGTTGTTCTCTGACGTTCCATCAAAACTGATAGAGCGCCTTTTTCTCCTGAATCATCCATATCAGATTCATCTTCATACCCAACAAGACTTATACCATGAAAATCATTTTCAGATGTTCTCAATGCTTCAGAAGGTTTGTGATACAAATCAGCACTATCTAAAGGTCTTTTCAGATGCCTTTCAGACATCAGTTCATCATCTCCTACAAGATAAACAAACAACCCTGGTAGCAAGTGCATTTTACTGTGATAGCAAAATTATACTGGCTGATATCAAAGGCCTTTCATTGTTTGGTTTTTCTATAATTTTGTCAATGACTTTGTTACATTTACTCTTCATGAAATGCAGTGATGGAATTCACTGGGCATGCATTTTCACCTTTAACCTTAGTATGACCTTGATGGCTTACCTTATTTAATCGACAAAGAACACTTATTGCACGGCCTTTCAAAGGCAACAAGTGATCACTGTTCATGACCAACAAAGAACACAGGGAAAATCCTTGGGAGGAATGACCATGCTTTGCTTACACCAGGTTGTCATTAATACTTTGTCATTGACTTCACATGTTAAATTGCTGATGAGACAATTTTACTAATCCTGCTGAAATAACTGATTTTTAGTGGGTTTTTTTTTCTGGTTTATTTGTTTTTTGTTTTTTTTTTCCAGCATAAAAATACCTCAAAAATTAATTCTACTCTCGCTGAACTGTTTGCACTAATATCTTAAAATGATATCCAGTGGAACCTCTGAAAACTGGCCACTAATGAAATCAGTTGGTTTTCAGAGGTAACCGGAAACACTGTTGTTCTGGACTGGACATGTACCAAACTTTCGTTTTAAAATTTCGCCTACATAAAACTATTCATTTAATGTTTTTTGTGAAGGTTTAGGAGCACTTTTTGATTCCAATCAAAAAAGTTAATAATTATAAACAATGTTTAGGAGTGGTTTTAATAGTTATTACATGTAAAAATTGAGACAATAATACACAGACGAAATAGTATTTGTTTTCAGTTTAAATAAAAGATCCTTACAGGATTCAATCGCATTTTATCACATTTATCAGATCAGGAAAGTTAAACAATTGTTACCGGTAAATTACTTTTTGTCATCTACAAAAAGAATAGGACACTTTCGAAAACAAAATTATAATTTCAAAAATTTATTGTTTAAATAATAAAGCTTGATTTTATTTTTTCGTTCCAACATCGACTTACAATTCTATCCAAGCTTATCTTTTTCTTTGTTCTTTGACTGGAAAGATGGATAATATAATGCAAATGGTTTTAAAACTTTAACAAAAATATTAAACCTTTGAAAATAATGGATTTCAAAAGCGGAAAATAGTTCATCTTTTAGCCATGTAAGGTAATGAACATGTGTACCTCCATAGGTTCAGCTGCAAGAAGTGTAATGAATTCCTCAAATCTGGCTACACTAATGATTTGAGTCCAAGCCAAACTTCAGCCTCAGTGTTCTCTATATGAAGGTTCTGTGAGAAAGTTTGCTAGTAACTTACCTCAAGCTTCCTTCAGCATTAAAATCAAAATATAGCATCCATAGCCTTCAAACAAGGAATAAAACTAAACTCAAGACACTTACACCATAAAATCAACAAAGTATCACATTAATTTCACAATGATCTACTTCTGATATGACTAAAACATGCATCTGAACCTATATCTGACTTAAGCTTAAATCAGAAAGATGGTGTGAATTATAGGTCATGGCTGACTTCCATTTGATAGGAATTTGAAAAGAAAGGATTAAAAGTTAATTACATCCAATCAAGACAGTTATCACACAAGCAAAAACTGAAGTCAGTGCCAGTGTACCTGAACATGATTACAAACCTGTACATATCCTTCACAAAAACTCAAACTTCAGCCAAATCTAACAAAATTCTGTGAAAACTTTCACCGCAGCATGCAGAGTTCACAAATTTCAGAGAATGTATACTACTAGCTTTAAGGAACATGAAAATATCTATGATGAAACTTATTTAAAGAATGTGAAGCATCCTATAAAAAATGGAATTTTTAAAATTTTCTTTCAAGTACTCACATAATATTCGATAGTCACTTGCCAGTACTTTCTTCCTGACAAACGTAGAATCAACCTGTGTTCAGAATTGACCTATTGTACCAGTAATGTTCAAATCACCAATGTTGAAAGAAAACGTTAAAATGAAATAATGATTTGCAAAGTTTGCATCTTTAAAGCAGTAACAGTATAAAGTTCATCATACATGTTTTCAGGCATTTACACCCAAGTGTTTGACTGAATCAAACACATTACAACTTTGTACACACACACACACACATACACATTGGTTAATACTTGAACTGATTTTTTTTTCTTTCAAGTATTAACCTGACAATCATTTGAAAATTGCATATTCCATCTGGCAAATAAAACAAGAAACAAGTGACTTATGAATTTGTTTATTATGGCATGGCAATAAAATATCAAGACACCACACGTTTTATGAATTATTTATTTAAGCTTGCTGCATCTCTCAGCAATTTCATCATCTCTAACAATATAATTAACACTGTCATCCATACTTCCAGCAGGTTTCATTCATGTCTGTCCATATCTAAGGTAGCATCTTCAGTTAACACAAGGTTTGCCACTTGAATGATGGAGGGATCATTTCGTAAATATTTTACTGACATCTCTAAACTGGCACACAGTCTTGATGGGTAATTATTCAACAAGTAAAACAATGACTTGTCCGAAAACAGTGTCATATAACATTAACTGAAAGTGCCATCTAAGGACTCCCCTGGTTCACATACAATTATTACATGTACAATGGTGAAAACCAGTTCCACCTATGCTGCACCGACAAAGCTATTTAAGTTAATCTATACTTAAAACTACTGCTTTAAATTTTGTCTTACTGTATATTTTCCAGTGACAAAGGTTTTCCATAACTAAACTGTTACTAATGACATGATGCTATCAAAAGAACTGAACATACACATGTATGCATACAGAATTTATAACAACCTACAACAGGAAGCTGAAACAAGACTTCTTGGCATGATTAAATACTGAAAAATGCCCAAGTCCCCAAGAAATACCAGCCAAGGTATCAATCTCTCAATTAAAATTAGCAATATATTAAATAATATATTAAATAAATGGTTATGCTAAATCTGTGTGCGAAATGAGATAATCTAAATACAGTGAAACCTCTCTAAACAGGACCATTGTAATACTGGTCATTGTTTTTGGTCCAATTATCTACATTTATAAAATTAATCTGGCTCATTTTTTTTGCTCTAAACAATGGTTGGTTTAGAGAAGTTTCACACTATAAATGTATGTATGTTATTATAAATTACTTTCTCAGAAATCCATTTGTCAGAATACATGTTACTAGGGATTACTATCAGGAATTTTTATTCTCTGAAATCCCTGGTTAAAACAGACTGTATGAGTGTAAAGGCTGTTCCATTAAAACATATATTACCCAGGGAAGGCATTTCCAAAATATAGTATCCATCCATAAATATAACTGATGATCATGTCAGCATTGTTATTCATGAAATCTGAACCGTCAAACCACAAACTGATTTCAAAGTTTTGTGCTTGCGTCAAATTTTCATGAATCACCCCTGATCAATAACAATTCATGTAACAATTAAGCTTGAAAATTTCTGAAATATATGTTGAACAAATCATTATCATACAATGAAGCAATCCTGACCACCTAAGATATTTTCAGTTTTTGTTTTGTTGTTTTTTTTTTGACAGAGACCATCTTTAATGATAGATGGGTTCATATAAGAATCATCCCCGTCAACTTTCGCTCAAATTGACCTCTCAGAACATGAGGTTAACAGACCAGCTGCTCATACAGCCTTTAGTCTGGTGAATTCTCACATGTAAAAAGTTGTTGGCCAATGTAATGTAAGGACTTAGAAACCCAACATGATATGGCCATTTTCCTACATAACAGCTGATATTACCACAGTTCAATCTTGTGAACACAGAAACTGAGTTCAAGAACAAACCCTGCAACTAGCAAGAATCATTACTGTATGAAAATTCCTGTAGAAATAAGATGTTCAGCAATATACTTAAAAAGCTATTTCTGAGCCCTTTTAAAATAAGGTCAAGATGACCATCCTTTTAACATAACCTTGGTGAACACGGCAATCATATGATATACTACATTCGCTAGTTAAATGGAACTTGGATATTTAATGTCAGTCATATGATACACTACAATTACTGGTTAACTGGAACCTGGATATATATGTCAATCATATGATACACTACAATCAGTGGTTAACTGGAACCTGGATATATATGCCAATCACGATACACTACAACCAGTAGTTAACTGAAACCTGCCTTTTTTAATCTGTTACCTGCTTTTTTCTTTTTGGAATACATCACAGTTTTCCATGAAAGACATTAAGAGAAATTTCAGTGCACAAATGACAAAACTGGAAGTTAAAAGTTCAAATGAAATGGCCATACCATATGTTCAGCAACTCATTATTGTGAAGACAGTTAAAAGTTCTTATTTCAACTGACATTCTGCCAAAATTTCCCCGGAAAAATTGAATGGGAGTTGTTTTAGAAATAAAAATTACAAATACTTACTGTCAGGATATGCCTTAGGAGGAAGCCGTCCTTCTGCCTCTAGAAGCTTGTCTCGCCTATCTGTCAGATATGCAATAACTTTATCTAGCTCATCGACTGTAAGCTGTCGCTTGTCGGCCAATAGATTCAATAAGTAAAGTATGTCCTGTGAGGGAGGAACGAATGGGGGTGGAGCTCTAGCGGCTGGAGCAGCTGCTGGTCTAGCAGCAGCAGCCTCTTTCTCACGTTTAGCGAGTTGATAAGCATCAAAGCTTCTGCCGATTAATGAGATAGCATCATCTACTGGCATATTTCTGTGTTCTGTTGAAGAAATTGAACAAGTTTATGAGTCTCTGTAGCACAATATAAATCAAAATGCTAACAACCAATACGCTTGATAGAAACTCATCAATTTCAATAAATTTTTTTCTTAATTTCAAAATGATAGTACTTTCCAAATGACAGAAATTTAGCTGTCAGTACTAAGATATCTTTTTTCTTTTTTTTTTTACCATCTTTAAGAAAGAATATTGTCATTTTGGAAATATCAGAAGATAAATTTTTGTTCAGAAAAGATGTGAAAGTACTATTAAGAAAGAAGAAAAATGAACAAAACACATTACCTTGAACTCCACATTTGTTGTGTAAACACGAGTCCACTGTATAACAAGAAATATGCGCAAGTTTTATCGTTTTATTATTTACTAAAGTTGACCGATATCAAACAACTTGAAATGCGCAGATTTTATTATTTATTTATTAAAATTTACCGGTACCATTCAGGTATATATGCGCAGATTTAATCATCCTATTTATTTACTCGAGTTAACCAATGTGGTGTTCAACTGATTTTTTTTATTCTATTTATTTACAAAGTTCACCGATATCTATCAGATATTCATGAGCAGAATTTGTTACTTTATTTTTTTACTAAAATTGACTTGTATCAATCAGGTAAAAATGTACAGATTTTTTTGTTCTATTTGCTTGTTCAAGTACACCGATATCATTATCTAAATATGCAATTTATTTACTGATGTCATTTTAAATATGAAGCTTTTAGTAAACCTTTTACTTTACAAAAGTTGATCAGTATTGCACGGTCTTATCTAGCATGTTGTTTAATTGTTTACTCAGTTGTTTATTCCTTATACTCCGTCTGTCTGGTACCTGTTGTTCACGAGTGTTTTCATCTATGGGAATATTGTTTCCAAGCGTCTTTCTTAAATACTATGATATACTATTACACGTTTTTATCATAACTTTTATACTAATACATTTAGTTGTAAGAATTTTTTTGCAAGATACATGTGAAAATTTATTACATAAAGTCTTAAAACAGTGCTACACTTACATGTATATGCTACTTTCAGCAGATAGTTTAATTTTTCTAACAGTCTCTTTTATGTATTATAAGTTCAAAGCATTTAAAACGTAGAACTTAATCTGTGGTATTGATTCCAAGAAATGTTTTGTGCGTACGTCTATTTTCATCTTCTTCATTTTTTGAAAAAAATTACATACACGCATATGTATATATATCTATAGTAAAGTATGTGGCACTGTAAATAATCTTTATAGCTCAGAAAAACTACATTGCATATACAGCAACAATCCGCACCTTATCAACGTGTTTAATTTATCTTACATATATAATTGGTTTTATTCCTATGGTAACTAAAGTATGTTTGTTGAATGTAATAGCTTATATTACACTACAGGGTTATGCAAACATTTTGTCCTATTTATACATTATACATGTAAGTATCAAACTTCCTTCAAAGTAATTACAAGCAGAATTTTTAACTTTCACAATCATCTGTCCAGCAGAATTTATGTTTTGCTATAGATCAAGACTGCTTTATAATAATTAGTTGAATAAATTCTTCAGCAAGGTTTTACTATAGCTGCAACACATGCAATGAATATCCTTTTTTTTTTTGTACATTTGTTTTATACTGATACGCTCATTCTGTAAATTTAATTATTTTTTATTTAATTATGATAGAAGTATTTAATCTTATGCAGCGAGAATTTCTTGTTATACAGCAACTATATCAACAAAGCGCGATTAAAATATATTTTCACGTTTTACCTTTCAACTATTTTTAGTAACAAAATACGAATTTACCATAAAATTCTGTGTTATTTACTCTATAACCACGTTTTAACTTGTGTGAACAGTACACGTAGCCACATTGCATGCTACAGTTTTATACATGTAACAATATGTAACAGATTCTCAATAAATATTTAGATGTCTTTTTCATATTTGTAAGTACTTATTTTTCACTTCCATCATTTGATTTGTACTAGAAACACTTCTAATTTCCATGCATGTTTACAACTTATTAAATGTATATCTGATGTACCAAAAAAAATTATTTCTTTTTTTAATGTTGTTGATAAGTTTATTTTAGTTGTCTTCA